>JAEMWC010000414.1:0-172500 GCA_016490735.1 Pachyseris speciosa | reverse complement strand
AACCCACAGGGCTTGAAAAGCGTGTGACGAGATTTTTTCAATGACTCTATACTCTAGATTTTCATCAATAAACATTCCAACACCTCCAGCAGCTAGAGGTGTCGGGGCATATTCAAATCTATAACCAGGGATGATTGGATGATAACCAGGCTGATCATTTTCAGTGATTCTGGTTTCAGTTATCCCTATAATATTAAAAGGATATCCAAGCTCATTAAGAAGATGAGTCTGGAAATTTTCAAATTGCGCTTTAGACTTCGAACATTCGTATGGAACGGGGAAAACAACTCATCGGTATCATGAAATCTATTTTTCATCGTATAAAAACTATGTGAAGAAAAATACCTGCTTTGATTTTTTAGATCTACGAGATTTTGGTCCCGGTTGATACTACCAGCTTTATTTTGAAACAGTACGCTCTCTTATGCACAACGTATCAACCAACTCTGCGACTCAGAATATCCGTGATCTTTTTACCTATTCATCCGACATTCATACATATAATACTAGATTTTCTGATGCTGGTAACTTATACGTTAATAAATCAAGACTGAGTATTCGACTTAATTCGTTTTCCATTCTCGGAGCTAAGTTATGGAATTGCCTGAAGCCTGACCTGCGTAATCATAGGGAAAAAACCTTTCAAAAACAAAATTCACCAATACTTACTTGCGGTGCTTCTTGATGAGGATGATTATGTTGATGTCCCGACGTTAATCTTAAAAATTTCTAATTATCATTAACCAAACTAGCTATTATTACTTCCTTATGTTCTATGTTGTCTTAAAGGTTCTTGCTCGTCTCGTGTAAATGCTAGCTATCTGTGAATGTACGTGTATACCTATTTATTTATTTATTTACTTATTAGATATTTGCCTATTTATTTATTTTTTATTTATTTTATTTTTATTTATTTATGTATTTATTGAACTTGAATTACTAATAATTTATTCTGCTAAATTTGATTGTAAGCTACACAACCCGCCTCGATTTGCTTTGCTACATGTGGGTTGTGTATTTTTCTAAATTGTATAATTGTAATAATCGAAATAAAGTGAAGTAAGTAAGTGAAGTGAAGAAATAAAGGCTTCAACAATACTTACTTGTAAATAGCAGCCTTCGGTACAAAAACTGCTTTCTCTTTTATGGCATCCAAAATCATCGTGGCATACGCCCTAGGAATGGCTTCCTCCAGCAGGCACTTATTCCACAACAATGACCTGTCAGTTAGATGCCGGCCTCCTTTCTCGAGGTCTTCTTGGTCTGCATTTGGAGACTTTATGTAACGTCTGTTTTGATTCAAAGCGAAGAAGCCATTCACGTGCACTGGTAAACCTGTCAAACTGGTTTGTTGAACCGGTAGTGGCAGGAAACAAAATACATGCCCTTTGATGTCGGGTGTCTGTAATTTTGGACCTGTTGGCAACGCCATTGCAACGCCAACCATGGGAAGGTAGCTGAGAGCTTTGTCTGTCATGAGCTTCTTAAACGTTGAAGAAACCTTTCCGCCACAGAAATAGTTAGTGACAAGGAACGAATGTTTCTTAGTGTTCTCCGGGGAGGGCAGATCGAAGTCTACCGTCTCTATGGAGATTGGGTAAGTCACTGTAACCGAGTCGGGCATTACTTTTCCAGGTGTGACCTTCGAGCGGAATTCCATCCTCTTTTTTCGCACTGTTTGAAGACTTCCATCGGCAATCGTCACTTGAAAGACTCTTCTGGGGCTGCATTCGTTCTCTTCTCTGACATGCAATTCAATGGACTCAAGATGCTGCAGGAAGACAAGCATTAAGTGAGCATCGGCCTTGAAACTCTCAAACAGTGTGTCAACCTTCTCAGCAGTGTAAAGTGTTTCTGATAGTTTGGATGGTGAAGTCCTCAATGGGAAACGGAACATGGTTCCATTGTAGAATCCCTGGGAAAAAACTTCATCGGTGCAGTCAAATACGCCTTTGTAGGGGTTAAACTGATCAGAGAATCTTTTCATGTCGGCGCAGTCCTCTCGAAGTCGCCAGCGCTTCCCTGTTCGCTTGTAGTCCTCGTCAGAAAAATGTATGCCGTGAGGATCAATGAAGCCAATATGGTATTCACTAAGTAAGCTTGGTAAATCTGCAATAAGGTGATGTTCCAAATAACCAAATGAGTCAAGGAATAATTTATCACTCGTGCATAAACCTATCAACTCAGTCCATCTTTTCGTCTTTTGCAGAGCGAAAATGCTGATGCTCACTACGACTGTTGGCTTTACAGCATTTTATTTTATTAGCTTCATCACACTTAGCACGCCAGTTTTACGTGCCATGGTCTCTCCGAACAGAGAGTGCGCTCCTTAACTTTCCCTGCTAATTTGTACGGGTGTATGTGAGACACAAGGCCGAAGACTTACAACGTCACTTACTAGGATACAATCGTCTGAACTGAGGAAGACATTGATCACACAGTATACGTAAGTATCTTACCGTTTTTTTTAAGACCCTCGTTTGCGGTTTTGAGCAGGAATTTGAATCCATGACCTTCCGCTTAGCAGTGCTGTGTTGCAGCCAATTGAGCTAGCTTCAGCCAGTCCGGTGTAGAGAAGGTTTTGGCTTCCATTCACGGAGTAAATTCAAATTATTTATTTTTCTAATGCTGTTTAAATGCTATCCGTTCAAACTAACTTTAATCTAAACCTTCTTTGATGGTTTAAGAATGGAAATGTCACGAGTCTTTTACCAACACTTTTACCAATTATGTATGTCGTAAAGAAAACAGGTTTGCTGGGCTGATTTAACAAATGCAAAACAACCAGAAAAATGAGCGGAGGACTTTTCGCAGAAAATTTTTTTACCAGGCTCAATTTTTTCTCCCGCACTTCCTGAGGGTATGGTTTAGCAATTGAACAAAATAGACCCTGATTGCAGGTTGATTAAATATCATACAACCTATTTAACTTTGTGCTAAGTTGTAGTACCGTCTGAAGTTCACCTGCTGGACATACCTGTCATATGAAACACAGACTTGAACCCCAGACCAAACCGACCCACTTTCATGGGATCTTCCACCTTAATGCTGTCACAAACCAGACGGATTCCTTTCCAATCTTCTTTAGTAAAACGTGCGTTGTTGTAGGAATAAAGTGCTGGGCCCTGTTGAGAATGACCACAAATTGTCAGTGAAAAACAAACAAACAAACAAACAAAAAAACAAAAGCGAGACAGCTCTTGTACTAGTTTCAAAATCGAAATCGAATTTGCATAAGTTGTGTCGATCGAGTATGGTAAAAATTTCTTGTTAAGCAAATCCGAAAACTGAGTTTACGCCCTTTTTACGCCAGGAAAATTAGACACAGTATCTAGCTTCTCTTTTACCTGAAACTTTTCGAGTTTCTTGTCATAAAGCAGTGCTTTCCCGTAGCTGTTTTTGTCGTGCAAGAACTTGACATGAGTTGCCCCTGCATCCTCAGCATTTTGAATGAGTTCCTGGCAGGAGAAGTGTGGATATTCAAAGAAGATGAGTGATATTTTGCAAGTGTGACCAGCCCAATTGGATTAACTTAAGTTACCAGTGCGCATCTCAGTAACCAGTTGTGAAAAAAGGTGCAGTTGTTGCTGTTCAGACTTGCAGTGGTTGTTTGAGTTTGATGTAACTGTTGCATCATTAGCGACTAATCTTAGTATACATGTTACGTGCAACGACCCTTGTGGTCAGCTTAGATGTGAGACTGCTTAGATTGCTTCGACAGCAAAAAATCAATAACCCTCTTTGCTCTGACAGTAAATATGCAGATTCTTCTCATTTGCTATTTATATTTTCAAACAAGTATCAATCACATCCATCACCAAGCAATGTAAGATTTAACTAGGAAGTGGTCATTGTACAGTTTTTCTTTCCTTAAGCTTCTCTATGCTTGGTGCTTGCAGCTATATAACTTTTCAGACAATGTCTAATAAACTAATGTCTAACGAAAAAATCCCTGCTTTTGGCAAAGACGAAAGAGATGAATTACTCTGAATTATGGTAATTAAATAAATTGATCTACCTTTAGTATCTGTCCATCATCCGGGTACTCATCTAGGATTTTCCTCAGCTGTTGGATGAGTGATGGCTGAATCAAATCAAACCCTTCCTCATCGTTGCTCGCTACATAAACACAAACAATTTCCATCTATTTTGTTATTTTATTGGAAATACGATCATTACAGTTAAAAATAATAAAAACGATGAACAAAAATGAAAAAATGAAACAGGAAGATATGTTAAGTTTTCATCCTGACAATAGCTGAATTCAGAAATCTTTGACTGATCTCTGTTTGAATTTGCCTTCCATTGTAGAAACAACATATGACATGGGAATTCAGTCATACATCCTTGTTCTCTGGAGAACTTCAACAACCTTAAGAATCAGTTTAAATTTAATCACACCGAAGAGTGTAACCTTAAAATGGTATCCAAAAGAGAACTTTATGAAGATTGCTTTCATTGAAATTCGAAGAGCCTGGATGTGAAACTTTTCGAGGAGGGAAGGGAGAGAGGAAGGAGGGAAGGATGAAAGTAGGAAAGGAATCGAATGAAAGAAAGAAAGAAAAAAAGAAAGAAAGAAAGAAAGAAAGAAAGAAAGAAAGAAAGAAGAGGAAGGGAGGATGGAAGCAAGGAAGGAAGGTAAGAAGGAAGTGAGGAAGGAAGGGAGAAGGAGGCAAAGGAAGAAAGAGAAGAAGGTATGAAGGAAGGGAGAATTATGGATTGATGGATGGATGGGTCAAAGAGAGGGAAGAAGGGCGGAAAGAAGGAACAATATGGAAGGAGGGAAGGAAGGAAGGAAGGAAGGAAGGAAGGAAGGGGGTGGAAGAGAGGGAGGAAGTGAGAAGGAGGAAGGAAGGAATAACAAGAAGAGGGGCGGATGGATGGATGGATGGATAGATAGATAGATAGATAGATAGATAGATAGATAAATGAAAGGGAGGGAAGAAACGAGAAAAAAAGGAAGGACGGATTACAGGAAACAATTAAAGTAAGGAGGAATGGAAGAGAAGAAAGAAGAGAGGAAGTGAAGGAGGGAAGGATTCATAGATTGATGGAAGTAAGTACGAATTGAAGAGGTGAAAGAAGAGAGGACGGATGGAAGGAAGCAATAAAGGAATGAAAACTGGAAGGAAGGAAAGAGGGAAGGAAGGAAGGAAGGAAGGAGGGAGGGAGGAAAGGGAAGGAGGGAGGTAGGATGGAAAGAAGGGATCGGGGAAAAAGAAGAGAAAAATGGAGAATGGAAGAGAGGGAGGGGGAAGGAGGGAAGGAGGGAGGAAGGAAGGAGAGAAGGTAGGAAGGCAAGAAAAAGGACGGAGGAAAGGAAGGAAGGAGAGAAGGTACGAAGGCAGGAAGACAGTTAGGTAGGTAGGAAGCAAGGAAGGAAGGCAGACAGACAGGGAAAAAGAAGGAAGGAAGGAAGGAAGGAAGGATATAGGGAGGGACGGAGTTGTGAAGGTATGGGTGGAAGGAAGGAAAAGGCGTGAATCATAATTTTGGATCTGTTATGAATCGTGGTAAAAGATTTAGTTTTGTCAATTTTGAAGCAATGCAAACTGAGGGGTATTTTGCATTTCAGAGTGAATAAATAATACATACCCATATCGCAACGACTGTTCCCTTTACTTCCCCTCTACTGGGACATCTTCTAAAACACCTGGAAAGACACGATTAATAATGGTAATTGAACTGAATGGAGTGCCATTTGGTCTGAAATCATACGCGTGATTTCAAAATTGAACGAGCGCGCAGCGCGAGTTTGATTTGAAATCACAAGTATGATTTCAGACCAAAATTGCATGACACGAAGTTCAATTACCACTTTATTACACCCATTTTGAAATCACATAGTTCTTTTTTTGTCAATATTAATATTTGTTTATCAATGAAATTTGATAGATTAGTATTATTTTACTTTCATTTTGATGAGTTACAGAAAGGATGCGATTTAGAGAAAAAATAGGTAGCCTAAGGGCTACATGTGTGGGATACCACAGTACTATATACATAAACTAGTTGTAATCTTAGATCAGTAATGCGTTCGAGCATCCATTCTGCGGTAGTCTGATGTGATAATAATGAAACCGAGTTCAGGTTTGTAATATATAAATGTGATCTTACAGCGTTGTGATCGGTTGGTGCTTCCTTGTCGGCTGGTATTTAGCTGTGATTCGGTAATATTTCCGATTTTACAACGAGAAAACGATATTGAAGTGTAAACAAGGATTTGGTTCTTATTTGTAGCAAATATTAAAATCTTCAGACTCAGCCAGCGTGTTCGATACAAGATGTATTCAGCATCTTATGTCACAAAAGCAGTTACAGGAATGTTCTCGTCACGCGCCGATACCACGGAGTCTGGCTGCTTATCGTACTAGTTCATTTCATTTGAAAAAAAATTTTTTTTGTTTTAATATTTTCGGTCCGCAAAGTCCGTGCCAAACACCGTACTTTACACGAGCCGTACTTTACAGTTTAGGTCAGCCGGCCTGTTGAGTCAAATGTCGAACTTCACTAAACTGCGCGCAAAAAAACGAAGTGAGGCTGAACTCACGATATCATTTGTTATGTAATTCAAGATGGCGCAGAAAAGGTTCACGAACGACGAAAAATCTTGCCACTAAGTATCACAGGGTCCCCAAGTTTAGGACGGAACTTCTTCTCGATCTCTTGCCTTACATTAATGTTACAAGCCTTCTTTTATTTCAAAGCTATTTTTCAAGTTAAGGTTTGCAATTCACTTTAATTCCTTTGGCTACACCTCGCTGAAAGTGATAACATATCACACAAAAAAGTTTGGTTTCTATCTCTGCTACAAATGAAGTTGAATTCTATTGTAGCTGCTGTATGTTACAGCTGTGATCAGAAATGTCTTTGCAGGACGCTGACAAGTATTCTAAATACACCTAAAAAAGGCTTGAAAAAACAAAACAAAAAAACAAAAAACAAAAAAATCATAACATTTCTCTTCTACTTACCCCGGTACTGTGTGGGTTCCTTAATTTATCTTAAGCGCACAAAAAGAATTATGTCTTCTAAAGTATTGACTCAAGCAAGGTAATATTCAAGAGATCACTAATTAGTATTAATGAACGACAACTGAAAAAGATTACGTGTACAAAGATATATTGCGACAAGATGAAGTGAATAAGCCTTTAAAAGAACTCAGCGGTTCTTCTCTGTGGTGTAGAAGACTGCTTTTGTATGTAATTAAAGCTAACTTGTTTTAACGTATTCTTGTAGTATTTATCGATACATCACAGTCAGTAATGTTAGGACGGCACTAAAATCAAAATTGTGAACTACCGGCTTTTTATGTCTTTTTGAGCCGTTTGATGGCATAGAAAATCTGCCCTTTGAGTTGACTTAGCCAATGAGTGAGCATCCAGGAATGCGATTTCTCAATTGTATCTGGTTTTGCGACAGCACATCGGCGCTGTGGATATGCGTGACTCGGAAAGAGCCTCGATTCCGGGAAATCTCGGCATAATATTAATATTGGAGATATAGTTACGCCATCAAGTCTAGTGTAAAATCAGATGAAAGCTTGGAATAAAAAAGTTTAAAACAAAAAAACAAACAAACAAACAAAACAACAACAATAACAAAACCTGGTGTTGCAAAGTCAATTAACGTTTTCTATGGTATAGTGACCAAAAAGAGGTTCCTTCCGTAGTATATTTTCATGTCCGGGTAACGCTTCACTGATCGATCGATCAAATTACGTTTTCAAAAAGAACGTTGGCATCCAACACGACTGATATTTTTCGGTCAATAGTCGCTTTAGTTGAAAGCACCATATTTCAATAAACTCTGAAAAAGCAATCTGCACATCTCTGCCGGATGACGACTCAATGTCGTCAGTACCGTTGCTTTGTACGCTGTGATAGAAAACCTCGACAATACAGTAATGATATCCTTGGTTTTGTTTTGTTTCGTTTTTTTTTTTTCGTGGTAGTAGCTGAAATAGTCAATTTCACTCTTACAAATTTACGACTCCCAGACCATACGAACAGACGAGCACTATTTCGGTTGACACTCTCAAATCGGTCAATGCTAGTTTTCCATTAAACCTAAGTATCTGGCTACTGCAGTTTCAGTCTCTTTATTTGCGTTACGCTCTTGAGTACTAGCCAAGGAAACCTTGGACAAAGTCAATATTTCATTCTTTTCACCTGCGATTTTAGGGTATCCTCACTGTCCTCAATTAAATTTGCGTTTTATCAGGGGCGACCAAGGTGAAGAGAACATGTTAACGTTTGAGATAAATTCAAAAATCATGCTTCCTTCATTCCCAGGTCTCACAATAGCCTTTTCAAGGGATATTTCTGTAAACCAAAACAACTACGTGTTCAGCTTCTCTGTTAAGCGAAAAACTTGACTTTCCGGTGACAGAAAGGAACGATAGTCTTTCGTTATATTTTAATGCCAACTCATCAGGTGCCATATGGTAGAAGAGCAAGCATAGCAACGTCCATTCACTAGATTTCTCTTTTACTCGGGAACATCTAAAATAAAGGGAACTTCTTGCTACGAATCGCTCCAGACAAAAACTGTAATACATGCATAAAAAGTGGTGAAAAGGTAAGTTTGGAACGAGTAAGTCGACTGACGAATGACCAAACAAATTAAACGGCTGTATCGAGCGACTTACCTTCATTGTTAGTATAGAGGGTTTTCATGTGACGTCATAAAAAAACTAATGTTCAAATGAAAACAGACTTCTGTATTTTTTCTTCATCACGTAAAAGACATTTTAGAAAGGTATCTACTTGCATGTTTTCAGCTCGGTAGCTTGCTTTGTTTTGAAAATAGAGCAGTTCGCATTTTAGAGTTTTTCACAGTGCGTGACATAAAGATGTCTGCTCACAAGCATGTCAATTACATGAAAACATTGATTCACCGTGTGTTTTTGAGGTTTGAAAAGCCAACATGGTAAGAGAAGCGTCTATGGGAGTGTCTGAAACCTCAACAGAGAGAACAAAGTCTTTGAGATCGCTAAAGTAAGAAGCGTATGTTTTAACTCGTTTCCGGCCGCCATCTTGGTATCCCTCCTGAAGAGGAACGCCAAGATGGCGTTTCCATGCAAAACACTATAATTTTGGGTGATACATTTTGCCGAATAACTCGAGTACAGAATATCGCACGACCCTGAGACTTTGGCATGCTGTTTATTTATTACTCTTTTATAATAACACAATTTCTTGACTTAATCTCTTGAATGGTTGATGGTTTTTTTACTTGCGTGACTGAAAACGCTCTATAACGGCTTGATAGCTTCGTACGTTAAGAAGATCTATAGTTAATTATGTGGGTTTTGTGAGTTGAGGAGAGCTGTTTTGATTTACCCACCTTTATCACAACAGTAGCGGAATAACTGATTGATTTTTCTTAAAATCTCGTTTTCCCTTGTTCTTTACAACCACTGTACCTCTCCGAGATTTGTCGTAACTTTCCATCACTTCTGCTTAAAGATAAATTGATGTACGGACAAGACAGCTTAGCTAGATTAGTAACTGCTGCTTACACACCAGCCCACTTTTTTGATTATTTTTCATAATCAGTGTTGTTCCAAATCAACAGAACTACTTCTCGATTCCTAATGAGTTAAATTAAGGTTTTAGACGGAATTTCACTTTAATTCCCTTAATGTTCTTTTGGCTAAAACATACTGAAAATAATAATATATCACATGACAAATCTTATTTATAAACGACGAAATTGATACTCTTTTCCTTTGGTTAAAAACTCGCTTGACCTGAAGAGATATCACGTAACAAATCTGATTTATCATGACTAAACGAAGAAGGTATGCTGTTCAGTTTCATGTAAGCTAAGATTTGCTTAAACTGAAGAGATATCACATGGCAAATCTGATTTGTACTTCTACTGCAACTACAGTTGAATTTTACTTTAGTTGCTGTATATTAAAGTTGTGTAATCTCTTTGAATCGCGCTTAGACACATCTAAACATCGAATGTGACGAAAGCACGACCCGGTGTTACGTCGCAAAATGTAATAATCGCCACAAAATGTAATATTAACGCAAAATGTAATAAGAATCGCCGCAAAATGTAATACTAACGCAAAATTTAATAACATTGACGCAAAATATAATAAAAAAGTCAACGCAAAATGTAACAACTTTTCAACGCAAAATGTAATAACTTTTCTAACGCATATTGTAATAACGCAAAATGTAATAACTCTCGAACGACATGTACGATATCTCGAAATCAGTATTATCACTCGGCCAACGTTATCCTAACGTAGGTCAGGTGGTAGGTGAATTCTATTATTTGGTAAGTTCAATTTGGTGTACAGGCGGGATCAGGCGGAATCAGGTGGTACGTCGGGTGGTAACCCCTTCATACTTTCACAATCTTCAACTCCAAAGATCATATGTTTCGAATAAGCGCCGCGTTGTTACTGAAGGGTGTGGTGATTGGAATATATGGCTACAGTCATTTTTAGCCTTGTGGACACCTTGTTATTTCAGATACCCCGCTAATATGGACAGTTGCTGAATCCCCGACAAAAATTATAGACTTTTGATTCAAAGAAATTGCCATTAATACGGATTCTTGATCGGTTTTACAGACTTACCGACACATGCTCCGGTCCTGACAGTGCAATTCTACTGCTCTGACTCTCGTCATAACGGACAACGAGCAGCATTTAGACAGCAGCAGGATTTATTTCTTGCGTTTTAATGATCTAACTTCTCTTTCTGGTCTTAATGCCATCAGTAATAGGTTCGTCCTGACCAGCGTTCCTTACTTTGAAAATAATAAATGCGTGGTATTTTACTATCAAAGACCTTGTGGCCCTCCCCTACGCTTTTCATAACTAATTTAATTCCCTGTGCGAAAAAAAGCAACGTGAAAACGTGCTTTCACTCTACCTCCCTCCACCCCCCCCCCCCTCCCCCCCATCCTCCCACACACACACACGCGCACGCGCGCGCGCGCGCGCGCGTATTACACACATCTTTCTACTAATCCCTATTCCACTTCTTCCTGCTGGCTACGCAAACCCAAAGTGTTTGTTACGCTGAAGACACACTGAAGACACTACTGCTTTGTCAAGAGCGTCTACAACCGTATTAAATCGGAAGAAATGAATTCTGCTGCTGTATAAATGCCGCTAGTTGTCCTTTATGACAAGGGTTCGAACAGTAGAACTGCACAGTCAGGACCGGGACATGCGTCGGTGAATCTGTAAGAGCAAGAGTCCGTAATAATAACGGAAGTTTCTTTCAATTTAAAGTCTATAAGTTTGTTGAGTTGACTGTACCCATATACTCCAATCACCACACCAAATGAAGAATGATCCTAGCTGTTGTGAACGCAATTTATGCAATTGCGAAAAGGGTCATTCTTCATTTGATTTCTAGACTGCGCGCAGTCCCTCTTTCTTTCCTTTCGTTGATCCTGTGAGCGAGCGCGAAGCGCGAGCGAGCGGAAATTGGGACGATCGGTGACTTCCACTAGTCCCGATTTCCGCTCGTTCGCGCTTTGCGTTCGCTCACAGGATCGACGAAGGAAAGAAAGAGCGACTGCTCGCAGTCTATTTAATTTCATTTCCGCGGTTCATATATGATTTATTTCATATATCATTCACACTCACTTCTTTCAAGGAAACATATGAACCCACAATCGACGGACCTGCTCCCAACGTCAGTGGCTTCATAGCTCAGTTGGTTAGAGTATCGCACCGGCCTCGCGAGGTCACGGGTTCAACCCTGTTGAAGGCTTCTTTTCGCAATTGCATAAATTGCGTTCACAACCGCGAGGATCATTCTTCATTTGATTTTATTTCCGCAGTTCATATATGATTTATTTCATATATCATTCACAATCATCACACCCGTCAATAACAACACGGTGCTTATTCGAAACATAATCTCTGAAGTTGAAGATTGTGAAAGTATGACGGGGCTACAACCCGATATTCCACCTGATTTCGATCAACAGAGCTTTAAAACTGAAAGCTATTGCACTTTTTTTTTCGAAACAAAACCTGTACACCAAATTGAACAAAATATTCAATTCACCTACATGTCACAGTACCTATACGTTACGATAACGTTGGCCGAGTCATAATACTGATTTCGAGATATCGTACATTATTACATTTTGCGTTATTACAATATGCGTTAGAAAAGTTATGCGTTAGAAAAGTTACATTTTGCGTTGAAAAGTTATTACATTTTGCGTTGACATTTTATTACATTTTGCGTCAATGTTATTACATTTTGCGTTAGTATTACATTTTGCGGCGATTCTTATTACATTTTGCGTTAATATTACATTTTGTGGCGATTATTACATTTTGCGGTGTAACACCCGGATATACTGCAACATGATTGCAAACGTTCATAATACATGTCACTGCTCTCTTTGTATTTATTTTCATGTAAGTTGTCGGTTCACTCGCCTTACACAGACACGCACAAATAATTTAGTCCGCCATTTTATAGCACTGAATTCCCCACCAAGCCGACCACTATTCAAACGGTTCGTACTTGCCAATAATAATTGATGAGAACTCGCAAAAACATATCCGCTTCCACTTGTATTGCGATAATCAAACTAAACTACCGTATGCAAATGACTTCGATCAGTACTAGTGCTTGCGATGGTTTAACTCAAGGACTCAGTTCACAGCACTTCTCTCATGCAGTATGGTCTGAGCTGAGGCGGTTGTTGTTTGTACTTTCTTCAGCAAGTAGTGTAAAGCTAACTTGGTTTAACGAATCGTGGTAGTATTTATCGACAAATCGCAGTGCTAGCACGGCGCCATGATTAACTTATGAACTGCAGCATTTTCATTAATTTCAGTGGCGTTTTCCGACTCAGTGAAAACTAATACTGAACTCAAGTGTTACGGTATAATGATGAAATAATGCTATAGCTACCATTTTAGTTGATGAAGCCATGTAATGCGCATCTAGGAATATGATTTCTCGACATTTAGTGTTGTAAAAACACAGTGATGTTCGAGACATCGGCGCTGTGCCCATGCATGCTTGACTAATCTGTTTCCCAGAAAACAGCCTCACTTCCGGGAAAGTCTGGGTGACATGTCTGACATCGCAAAGCCGGCAGAATCAACCTATGAAAATCAAACTAATATCTTCAAAAACACTTAAGATGCAGTTGCGCCACCAGGTTCTAAAGCAGATAAAAAGCTTTTAATTAATAGAAAAAGGAAAACTAGCTGTGCATACAAAGTTAATTTAAGTTTTGAGAAGAGCGACCAAGACTTGGCGTAACATGGTCGCCGAATGATGTACTTCATGTTGTTTTTTTTCTACCAGAGCGGCGACAGTTTGCATGTTACCAGCCTCGCATTTTTCTCTTAACTGTTGCTTTCAATATAACTAAGAGCCTTGTTGATGGCTGAACAGTTAATCAAAGTTCGAAAATTACTCAAACTATCTTTAATCTTTGAATAACTCTAATACGGTTTGTACTGTTTAAGATAGACAACATTGTCAGGCAATAATCACATGTTTCGGTTGGCAGCCCGCCCAAAATTGATTTTAAGATTTTGCCCCATAGTAACCGAGGAAACTTCGCCGGGATGCATTTTACTTTACGAATTGAAAGTAGTGCGTCAGTTCACTTAATTTAGATTTAATTACTCTTGTTCAAAACCTTGCCGTTTCCAATCTTAATTCAGCAGTTTATTTTCATCTCTCCGCGTACTGATATATAAACGCTTGATCGCTCGATCAAATTACGTTTTTGTAACAAAGCGGTAACACAATTTTCCATCCAACACTACTACTGTTGTTTTTCTTTCAATTTTCGCTTTAGCCCCCAATGATAGGTTTACACATTCCAATAAACTTTGAAAACTCATCGATCAAACAATCTGAACCTCTCTGGATGACTTAACGTCGTCCGCAATACCGCTGCTTTGTATGCTGGTGATAGAAAACTGCCTAGACAATGAAGCGACGGCAACAAGTAATGACGTCCTTGGTTTTTGTTTTCTTTTTACGCTGGTACAAGCTGAAAAAGTCAATTTTTCAGTTTCACTCCTACAAATTTATCTTTCGGCCCAGAACATACGAACGAACGAGCACAGGATCACTATTTCGGCTTGTTCGCTCACCTGAAATTTCAATATATAGATGTTCGTCTAGCTGTCAACGTTCTGGTTATTGCGAAGTTCTCTTTACTGGTATTGCGCTCTTGGGTACTAGCTACCTGACTAGCCAAGGAAACCTTAGATAAAGTCAGTATTTTATTCGTTTCATCGAACTGTGCTATCTTGGGGTATCCTCAGAAAAACTGAGTTTGATCAGGGGCACCCAATGTGAAGAGAGCACGTTAACTTTTGAGACAAATTCAAAAATCAGTCTTGCTTCCTTGATTCCCATGTCTCATGACAGCCTTTTCAAGGCAAACCAAAGCAGTTATCTGTTCGGGTTCTTCAGCGGAAAATTTGACTTTTCGGTGACAAAAACGAACGAGTCTTTCATTATATTTTAGTGCCAGCTCATGAGGTGTATATGGTAGAAAAGCAATGTCCGTTTACAAGATTTCTCCTTCACTGCTACAATTAAACTAAAGGGAAATATTTGCTACGAATCGCCCCAGCCTAAAACATGTCATACATGCGTAAAAGGTGATGAAATGTTAAGTTTGGAAACGAGTAAGTCGACATCCTGCTTATTAATGACCGAACAAATCAAACAGCTGTACTGGGCGACTTACCTTCATTGTTAGTATAACTAAAAATATTTTATTGTGGACTGGTGTGCAATTCAAGCAGAAATGATAGAAAGTTAAGAGAACTCGGAGAGGTACGGTTGTACATAAAGAACAAGAGAAAACGAGATATACAGAAAACTCAATCAGTTATTACGCTACAGTTTTGATAAAGGCAGATAGGTAAATCAAAACAGTCTTCCTCATCTCACTAAAAACCCACATGATTAACACAAGATCAATAGATCTTCTTAACGTGCGAAGCTACCAAGGCATTATATTCCGTAATATTGCTCCACGAATCAAAGGAACTAATTTTCGATTCCTAGAGTTCAAATAAATGTTTCAGGCATGATTTTGTTTTGTTTATCAACGAAAGAATTCCACTTTTCCAATGTTCCTTTGGCTAAAACATGCTGAAAATGTTAGATATATATCACATGACAAATCTTGTTTATAAACGACGAAATTATACCCTTTTCCGATGGTTAAAACTCGCTTAAACTGAAGAGATATCACAAAAAAGAAATCTGATTTATCACGAACGAAGGAATTATGCAGTTTAAGCTAAGATCTGCTGAAACTGAAGAGATATCACATGGCAAATCTGTTTGTACTTTTGGTGCAACTACAGTTGAATTTTACCGTTTTATTTGCTGTATGGTAAAGTTACAAAATGTCTTTGCATTGCGCTTAGTGACCTAAAAACGTCGAATGAAACGAAAGTAGGAACGGTATACTGCAGTATGATTGCAAACAGACTGATCACAGCCGTCTTTTCATTGGTCTTCATGCAATTGCCAGTCTCCTTGTCTTACACACACACACACACACACACACACACACACACACACACACACACACACACACACACACACACACACACACACACACACGCACAAATAATTCTGCCATTTATAGTACTGAACGAAGCCAACCTCTATTCAAATGGTTCGTACTAGGCAGTAATAATTGTAAAACTGAAAAAAAAAAATGTATGCTTTCACATACATTGGGGCAATCAAACTAAACTATATTATAAGCTCATGATTTCTATCAATACTCGTGCTTTTGTGAATTATACTCACGGACTACTCGGCACTTCTTTCAGTATGGTATGGGCTGACGCGGTTGTAATTTATACTTTCTTAAGCGAGTAGTGTAAATATAATTTAATTTAAGGAATCGTCGAAGTATTTATCGACAAATCGCAGGGCTAGTTGGAATTGTAAAGAACGGCGTCCGTGATTATAATTTTTGCGTTTTACGTTTGAGAAAACCAATAAGAAACCCAAGTGTTATTTATAAGGATAAGATAATGCTATATCTAGCATTTTAGTTGATGAAGCCATATAATAAGCATACAGAAATATGATTTCTTGACCAATTAGTTTTGTAAAAGCACAACTGATGTTGGAGACATCGGTACTGTGCCCATGCGTGACTAATCTTTCCCGGAAATCAGCCTCAATTCCGGGAAAGTCGTTGAAAGCAGGATAAACCTACAAAATCAAACCAATATCTTCAAAAACCTTAAAGACACAGTTGCGCCAGCTAATAAAACAGATAAACAGCTTGCAATAGAAAAAGTAAAACTGGTAGTGCATACAAAGGTAATAACAATTTGCGAAGAGCGATTTGGTTTCCGGGTAACATGGCCGCCGAATGATGTAAGTTAACACCCCGGGGGTTAACAGTTGATCAACTGAGTTTAATAATAATAGTAATAGTGTGAATGATATATGAAACGAATCATAATAATAATAACGAATCATAATAATAATAATAATAATAATAATAATAATAATAATAATAAGCCCTTTTCTTGACCCTTGGTCGTATTCATAGCACAAGGCTAGTGGGGCCGAGCAAAAATCAGAACATAACATGATAACAATCCCAACTGGCTGGATGCAAACTAGTTGGCTATTTACAAGGAGGCCGAGGAGTTGAACCAGGGACTACCCAGAACAACTCCAGCTTGTGGCTTGAGTTTGAAACTCCACAAACAATCTGTAAATCTTTGAATGACTCATTGTTGTTGATTTGGTTTGTATCAGTTGCTTCTGGTAGAAAACCTTGGCCAGCAATAAACACTGAAAAACATGTTTCAGTTGGCAACCCAAAATCACTAGTAATTCCAAAAACTTACCCCATATATAGTAGCAGGGGAAATGTGTGCCGTACCGAACTGAACTCAATGGATTTTCAGCAAATTAAGATTTTAATACTGAAAAACTTGCCGTTTCCGGGTTTTCCATATCTCATAATTAATGGCGTTTTAACAGCACTGATATTTGTATTAAAGAATTCTAGGTTTGATCCCTTCGGATTAAACTTCGGAGCTAGCCAGCCACCCTGACTTCGCAATCGAAACTATGTACAGCGTGTATGTACACAATTTGCCACCCCGAAAACAAACGAATAAGTGCTCTATGATTTCGAAGGTTTTAAGTGAACGAAGGTAGCTTTTCTTTACGTTGTCAGATGTTTATTTCCATGAAAAGAAAGAGCAACATGAACACCCCTAGTTGGATTTTATGCTTGTGCTTAACACGGTTGTCATTTGGTTGCTACTCCAGTCACCTCATGTGCAACTTTGTTAATAATTACGAGCGTGGGAGTACAGCAAGATTTCGCATACTTGCGATCTCGGGGTTGTTCAACGCTTTCGACCAACATGGCGCTCTGAAACCACTGGCTATGTAACAAGATTTGTTACAATGACTGTAAAAGCTGGTTTAGTTCAACCTCCTCAACAGTATTCTTATCGCGGATACAAACGACATTAGCAACGCGCCATGCAGCAAACCAATAACTGGGCTTAAGGCCTTATGTGCGGATACTGTGCCGACACGCACGGAGAGGAGGATTAGTAAGTATAGCAAGTAGCAACTGTGCATAAGATTCACTTAACTGATTATATCTTACCTCGCTGAATTCCTCGTGGGCGAAGGTTTCGTAGGAAACTTTTGGAATTTTAAAAACAAATGAATGTGACGCATACGACATCGCTTTTTGTTGGAGAAAGACAGATGTTTCCAAGAATCAACCTCGATTCCAAGAAATTCTTTTGTTCGTTTCCGGCGACAGAACTTTCCAGAATAATACTATTGTGTTAACAAAATTCGTTGTTATTTTGTTGTCTTTGTGAGAATTTAGCTCTCCACGGTACAGTTCACGTTGCCGTCAGGTGAAATTTATTCAGTGGTAAAATAAAACCCACAGCTTTAAAAAATACCTAAATCTTTATGTCGATTCTAGCTTTTATATGGGAGTGCAGAAGTGAGTATAGAACTGGGGAATAAAAACGGCAAGATCACTTCAAGGCCACTTTCCAGTAATACAAATTCAAATTGCCGTAGACTCTCACGTAAACGGGAACAAGTTCCACGCGATAAATTGCTGCTAGACTATCCCGACCCTCCCCCTCCTTAGGCGAATTTTTTGCTTTTCCTGAGTGGAAAGCATCCCCTCCCTCCCCTTCCCTCCAGCTTTTGCCGTGACGTCACTTCCTTCTCTTCAGATATACGCTTTCAGTGTCGTTTCAGAGTATTAATCATGTTGCGATCACTGAGAAATTTCCCGATGCTTACATGCCTGGCCGCTGTCTACTTCATACTGTCATGGTCTCACTCCGTAATCGCTGGTGAGTTTTGAAAACGTTCTATTGATTTCGATTTGACTTAAAATTCAAAGTACAAGCCAAAGTAAACCACTCTGCCAGGTAACGCAATCATCGAGGAGAATGTTGTTATGATTTTTGTCATCACAAGATCCATTCTCAAAATATACCAAGGGAATAACTTATGCACAACGCATGCATTACTCATGCATTGATGAAATTACTTGGTCTGTGTGAATGTACATAACAAACAAAGCAGATTTTCGAGTGCACAGTCAGGACCGGGACATGCGTCGGTGAATCTGTAAGAGCAAGAGTCCGTAATAATAACGGAAGTTTCTTTCAATTTAAAGTCTATAAGTTTGTTGAGTTGACTGTACCCATATACTCCAATCACCACACCAAATGAAGAATGATCCTAGCTGTTGTGAACGCAATTTATGCAATTGCGAAAAGGGTCATTCTTCATTTGATTTCTAGACTGCGCGCAGTCCCTCTTTCTTTCCTTTCGTTGATCCTGTGAGCGAGCGCGAAGCGCGAGCGAGCGGAAATTGGGACGATCGGTGACTTCCACTAGTCCCGATTTCCGCTCGTTCGCGCTTTGCGTTCGCTCACAGGATCGACGAAGGAAAGAAAGAGCGACTGCTCGCAGTCTATTTAATTTCATTTCCGCGGTTCATATATGATTTATTTCATATATCATTCACACTCACTTCTTTCAAGGAAACATATGAACCCACAATCGACGGACCTGCTCCCAACGTCAGTGGCTTCATAGCTCAGTTGGTTAGAGTATCGCACCGGCCTCGCGAGGTCACGGGTTCAACCCTGTTGAAGGCTTCTTTTCGCAATTGCATAAATTGCGTTCACAACCGCGAGGATCATTCTTCATTTGATTTTATTTCCGCAGTTCATATATGATTTATTTCATATATCATTCACAATCATCACACCCGTCAATAACAACACGGTGCTTATTCGAAACATAATCTCTGAAGTTGAAGATTGTGAAAGTATGACGGGGCTACAACCCGATATTCCACCTGATTTCGATCAACAGAGCTTTAAAACTGAAAGCTATTGCACTTTTTTTTTCGAAACAAAACCTGTACACCAAATTGAACAAAATATTCAATTCACCTACATGTCACAGGACCTATACGTTAGGATAACGTTGGCCGAGTCATAATACTGATTTCGAGATATCGTACATTATTACATTTTGCGTTATTACAATATGCGTTAGAAAAGTTATGCGTTAGAAAAGTTACATTTTGCGTTGAAAAGTTATTACATTTTGCGTTGACATTTTATTACATTTTGCGTCAATGTTATTACATTTTGCGTTAGTATTACATTTTGCGGCGATTCTTATTACATTTTGCGTTAATATTACATTTTGTGGCGATTATTACATTTTGCGGTGTAACACCCGGATATACTGCAACATGATTGCAAACGTTCATAATACATGTCACTGCTCTCTTTGTATTTATTTTCATGTAAGTTGTCGGTTCACTCGCCTTACACAGACACGCACAAATAATTTAGTCCGCCATTTTATAGCACTGAATTCCCCACCAAGCCGACCACTATTCAAACGGTTCGTACTTGCCAATAATAATTGATGAGAACTCGCAAAAACATATCCGCTTCCACTTGTATTGCGATAATCAAACTAAACTACCGTATGCAAATGACTTCGATCAGTACTAGTGCTTGCGATGGTTTAACTCAAGGACTCAGTTCACAGCACTTCTCTCATGCAGTATGGTCTGAGCTGAGGCGGTTGTTGTTTGTACTTTCTTCAGCAAGTAGTGTAAAGCTAACTTGGTTTAACGAATCGTGGTAGTATTTATCGACAAATCGCAGTGCTAGCACGGCGCCATGATTAACTTATGAACTGCAGCATTTTCATTAATTTCAGTGGCGTTTTCCGACTCAGTGAAAACTAATACTGAACTCAAGTGTTACGGTATAATGATGAAATAATGCTATAGCTACCATTTTAGTTGATGAAGCCATGTAATGCGCATCTAGGAATATGATTTCTCGACATTTAGTGTTGTAAAAACACAGTGATGTTCGAGACATCGGCGCTGTGCCCATGCATGCTTGACTAATCTGTTTCCCAGAAAACAGCCTCACTTCCGGGAAAGTCTGGGTGACATGTCTGACATCGCAAAGCCGGCAGAATCAACCTATGAAAATCAAACTAATATCTTCAAAAACACTTAAGATGCAGTTGCGCCACCAGGTTCTAAAGCAGATAAAAAGCTTTTAATTAATAGAAAAAGGAAAACTAGCTGTGCATACAAAGTTAATTTAAGTTTTGAGAAGAGCGACCAAGACTTGGCGTAACATGGTCGCCGAATGATGTACTTCATGTTGTTTTTTTTCTACCAGAGCGGCGACAGTTTGCATGTTACCAGCCTCGCATTTTTCTCTTAACTGTTGCTTTCAATATAACTAAGAGCCTTGTTGATGGCTGAACAGTTAATCAAAGTTCGAAAATTACTCAAACTATCTTTAATCTTTGAATAACTCTAATACGGTTTGTACTGTTTAAGATAGACAACATTGTCAGGCAATAATCACATGTTTCGGTTGGCAGCCCGCCCAAAATTGATTTTAAGATTTTGCCCCATAGTAACCGAGGAAACTTCGCCGGGATGCATTTTACTTTACGAATTGAAAGTAGTGCGTCAGTTCACTTAATTTAGATTTAATTACTCTTGTTCAAAACCTTGCCGTTTCCAATCTTAATTCAGCAGTTTATTTTCATCTCTCCGCGTACTGATATATAAACGCTTGATCGCTCGATCAAATTACGTTTTTGTAACAAAGCGGTAACACAATTTTCCATCCAACACTACTACTGTTGTTTTTCTTTCAATTTTCGCTTTAGCCCCCAATGATAGGTTTACACATTCCAATAAACTTTGAAAACTCATCGATCAAACAATCTGAACCTCTCTGGATGACTTAACGTCGTCCGCAATACCGCTGCTTTGTATGCTGGTGATAGAAAACTGCCTAGACAATGAAGCGACGGCAACAAGTAATGACGTCCTTGGTTTTTGTTTTCTTTTTACGCTGGTACAAGCTGAAAAAGTCAATTTTTCAGTTTCACTCCTACAAATTTATCATTCGGCCCAGAACATACGAACGAACGAGCACAGGATCACTATTTCGGCTTGTTCGCTCACCTGAAATTTCAATATATAGATGTTCGTCTAGCTGTCAACGTTCTGGTTATTGCGAAGTTCTCTTTACTGGTATTGCGCTCTTGGGTACTAGCTACCTGACTAGCCAAGGAAACCTTAGATAAAGTCAGTATTTTATTCGTTTCATCGAACTGTGCTATCTTGGGGTATCCTCAGAAAAACTGAGTTTGATCAGGGGCACCCAATGTGAAGAGAGCACGTTAACTTTTGAGACAAATTCAAAAATCAGTCTTGCTTCCTTGATTCCCATGTCTCATGACAGCCTTTTCAAGGCAAACCAAAGCAGTTATCTGTTCGGGTTCTTCAGCGGAAAATTTGACTTTTCGGTGACAAAAACGAACGAGTCTTTCATTATATTTTAGTGCCAGCTCATGAGGTGTATATGGTAGAAAAGCAATGTCCGTTTACAAGATTTCTCCTTCACTGCTACAATTAAACTAAAGGGAAATATTTGCTACGAATCGCCCCAGCCTAAAACATGTCATACATGCGTAAAAGGTGATGAAATGTTAAGTTTGGAAACGAGTAAGTCGACATCCTGCTTATTAATGACCGAACAAATCAAACAGCTGTACTGGGCGACTTACCTTCATTGTTAGTATAACTAAAAATATTTTATTGTGGACTGGTGTGCAATTAGCAATTACTAATCAGCTAGTTAGGCAGTCTAGTTGTCAGCACATCAATTTATCTTCAAGCAGAAATGATAGAAAGTTAAGAGAACTCGGAGAGGTACGGTTGTACATAAAGAACAAGAGAAAACGAGATATACAGAAAACTCAATCAGTTATTACGCTACAGTTTTGATAAAGGCAGATAGGTAAATCAAAACAGTCTTCCTCATCTCACTAAAAACCCACATGATTAACACAAGATCAATAGATCTTCTTAACGTGCGAAGCTACCAAGGCATTATATTCCGTAATATTGCTCCACGAATCAAAGGAACTAATTTTCGATTCCTAGAGTTCAAATAAATGTTTCAGGCATGATTTTGTTTTGTTTATCAACGAAAGAATTCCACTTTTCCAATGTTCCTTTGGCTAAAACATGCTGAAAATGTTAGATATATATCACATGACAAATCTTGTTTATAAACGACGAAATTATACCCTTTTCCGATGGTTAAAACTCGCTTAAACTGAAGAGATATCACAAAAAAGAAATCTGATTTATCACGAACGAAGGAATTATGCAGTTTAAGCTAAGATCTGCTGAAACTGAAGAGATATCACATGGCAAATCTGTTTGTACTTTTGGTGCAACTACAGTTGAATTTTACCGTTTTATTTGCTGTATGGTAAAGTTACAAAATGTCTTTGCATTGCGCTTAGTGACCTAAAAACGTCGAATGAAACGAAAGTAGGAACGGTATACTGCAGTATGATTGCAAACAGACTGATCACAGCCGTCTTTTCATTGGTCTTCATGCAATTGCCAGTCTCCTTGTCTTACACACACACACACACACACACACACACACACACACACACACACACACACACACACACACACACACACACACACACACACACACACACATACATACATACATACATACATACATACATACGTACGTACGTACGTACGTACGTACGTACGTACGTACATACATGTATGCATACATATATACATGTATGCATACATACATACATACATACCTACCTACCTACCTACCTACCTACCTACATACATACATACATACATACATACATACATACATACATACATTACTTTATTTACCCTCGGATTGTAGAGTAGCTTGTGCAGCTAATATCTCCGAGCATTTAACCATCAGATGACAGATAGACCACCACTCCGGGAACTACGTCCCCTACTCTTCTCGAACAGTGTGTGGGTTCATTTACGTCCCACGCAATTAATTATGAAGGGTTTTGAGACGGGGCCTACGGTTTATCGTCCTTATCCGAGAAGACTAGAAAGTCTAACCATTTGCAGATGTTATTATAAAGGCCGCACTTTCTCCTCAATTATTTAAAGACCCTGAGTGTTGGTCCGGCCGGGGTTTGAACCCGCGACCTCCCGCACGCTAGTCCGGTGCTCTACCACTGAGCTAACCGGTCGGCACCTACTTG
This sequence comes from Pachyseris speciosa, assembly GCA_016490735.1. Lineage (NCBI taxonomy): Eukaryota > Metazoa > Cnidaria > Anthozoa > Scleractinia > Pachyseridae > Pachyseris > Pachyseris speciosa. The sequence goes on along the minus strand of JAEMWC010000414.1, from coordinate 148,831 downwards.
CAAAGTTGCTGCGCGGGACCTGCAGATACAAAATAACTAACCTTTTCCATTTCGTGCAGGGGTTATTGAGACCATCGCAGTTGCTTAAGCAGATGACACAAGAAACTGCGACCAATACAAATTCCTGACCCTTTTTATGGTGTTTTCCTGCTTTTTCCTCTTTTCGTCTTTTTCTATAGGCCTTCTTTTCGCATCAATTGGATTTAAGAACACTTTAGGCATTATATTTTGAATGAAAACGAAAATGGAAATAACATTAAGATAAGTGTGATGCAATTTGTTTTAATCAGGGAAGCAGAGAGACGAGAAAAACGTGATGAAATCAGAAAAAAGTATGGTAAGTAACCTTTGGATAAACTTGAAAACAATTTCAGGGTACGATTTTAAGGAAATTTACAGCTTTTGTTTTAAATTTAAACATGTTTCAACAGAAACTTCAGCCATCTTCAGTTTAAATTACAAAGTACAGAGTTGAATACATAGTGTAGGCAAAATGCTAAAGCTGTGAATTTCCTTCAAATCGGAACATCTCTGCTACTATTCAGGCCTTTGGGAATATACTCCAATTTCAGTTTACCATACCAAGAAAAGGTGCTTAAATTCACTAACAACAGGTATGATATCTGATCGTTTTTGACCGTATAAGGTGAGAAGCGACCTAAGACAAAAATACGCTTTTGAAAGAGGGGTGTGTGTGTGTGTGTGGGAGGGGGACGGAGGGTCACATTTTCTGATGACTGTTCACTCACGAGATATACAGGAACGTGTAGAACGATTGTAGATAGCGTTATGTTGGTTACCAAACCAGAGAAGCTGCAAATTACCCAAAATTGAACTACAGTGAAACGTTAACTGATGTGATTTTTACATTTTTTCTTGCAGGTATACAACCTGTATAAAGATAATGGTAGTTGAGTTGACGCGGTGGCTATCGCCGTTTTCATGGGCTGTGGCAATGATGCAGTCACCTTTTTATCTCAGGAATTTTTAAGCTTGTTTTCAAAAAAGTGTAGTGTTTAAAAACTGAACCCCCCAAAATATTTCAGGTCAAAATTATACCCCCTTCCCCCTTTCCAATTCTTATTTCAAAAATGTACCCCATCCTCCCCTCCTGAGGAGGCCATAATTCTCTCCTTCCCTCCTTCCTTCCTTCCTTCCTTCCTTCCTTCCTTCCTTCCTTCCTTCCTTCCTTCCTTCCTTCCTTCCTTTCTTCCTTACACAGGCACATTTTTTTATCTTGTTTATTCTTTCTCGTTTATTGTACATGTTTGTATTATTTTACATCGTTTAAAGTAAGTTTAGCTGTTTGTATCTGTGAATAAAATTGTTGTCGTTGTTGTGCTTTATAGTTTTATATACTTGTTGGTGGTCTGGTTAGGTTATGGTTGATGAGGCCCAGGTTACGAGGCTTGGTTACATAGCATTCTATATGGCGAATACCGAATCATACAAAGATGTATCTGCGTCACTGAATTGGCAGGAGAAAAGGTCGGACGTTCGACATAAGTCAACCAAGGGAAAGTACCGTAGATCGAGCGAGCCAACGAGAAATTTTCCTTTATTTCCTGCACTCACAGCTATAAACCCTTTTAGACTGCCGTTGCTGTGTCATCAAATTCCCCCCACCCCTCACGTTTCTTATTGGTGAAAAACTTACCCCACCCCCCAGAAAGGGGCTTGTTTTAAAATTGTACACCCCTCCAAAACCACCGGTCCCCCCCCCCCCCCCCCCTTCGGGGACGTAAAAAGCCATCGGTCCCTAAAATGATCGCAAACTTTTGCCTTTGCCTTTTTCGTTAATCTTGATACTTTCACTTACCCTCCCCCTCCCCATAGGGTAATGTTGATAGCGATTGAAACAATTGCTCATAGAGAATACTTGAGTGGATAATTATTGCATGGGGAGAGCGGGAGGGGGGAGTCAGTGGGTATCTTTCACTGCAAAAAAGATAGCGTTCACCGTTTAGAAAACGCGCGGTGAATTTATGCAAAACGTGGCATTTTCCTACATTTACTGGTGTTCACCAATCGGAAAATCCAAGATTTTCCAATTGTTTTGCGGCCGGTGAATTCGAGTATTCGTTCCATTCTCAGGTAGTTTTCCCTTGCAGTGAACGCCGGAAAACGCGCGTTTTCTGGAGTTCACCAGTCGGTTAACACTTGGCGAATGTCTTGTTTGCCTGCGTTCACTGAAGTTTTCCCGGTGTAAAACTTTTCGTTAACCGGTGTTAACAATTGAAAACCGGCATTTTCCCTTGTTTTCCGGAACGGGAAATGCCGGTAAATTTAGCAAAAACACTGTTTTCCAGAATTCACCGCTCGGTTAACGTACGGAAAGTATAGTATATTCCCGTGTTCACAGACGTTTTCTCCTGTTTTCTTGTATTTTCTGAGACGGTGAATTCAAGAGAATTCAAGAAAACGCATGTTTTCCAGCGTTCACCGTTCGGTAAATGTACGGAAATTATCGTGTATTCCTGCGTTTTCAGAGGTTTTCTTGTGCTTTTCTTGCATTTTCCCGGGTAGCAAATGCGCGTGAATTCAAGAAAACGCTTCTTTTCCAGCGTTCACAGTTCGGTTAACTTTCGGCGGTCACAGGTCACAGGTCACAGGTCACGGGTCCGAAAAAATAAAAAAATAAAGAAAATAAAAAATTATTTAAAAAATGGTTAAAGCAAAAACTAATTTTAATTAAAATGAAAGAAAAATAAAAATGTCAAAAATAGTAAGGAAATAAAAGTGTACTAAAATCACGAAAACTGACCGCAAATTACAAAACACAAACAACACACCCTACCCCCGAAGCGAAGGGATGTAGTCTCATGATCAGTTCTCGAGCACAGAGTAGCTAAGATGACTGACTACGAGGTAAGTCGCTTGTTGCCTTTTGTTTTTGTCCGGTATAATTTTCTTTCATTTCTATATTGTGTTCCCAAAAGCTGGCTGTTAGTAAACAAGGACAAGTGTACATTTCTGCTAATTTATTTATCGGCTTAAAAGTACAGGTAAAGTATAGCTTTGGTGCATTAACACCTGTGTGAAGGTCATGCAGTTTTTTTGCAATATATTCAGCCGTCTGTTGGCTACTAATTTTTATATAATAAGGTGAATAGTTCGCGCGTTGTGATTGGTTCTTAGCTATGATCTATTAGAGGACAGGTGCACCGATTATGTCATCACGACCCACTTTTATCCAGAAATGTGAAAATAAACAAGTTTTTCGCTTGCATTTTGTTTCTTTATTATATAAAACAAATAGATTCCATGTTGCCGTGCGTCTGTTCAGTAATAGATCACAGAAGACGTCAAAATGTGGTAAAAACATCAGTGACACATGTCAGTGACACATTTTGACGTCATCTGTGATCTATTACTGAACAGACGCACGGCAACATGGAATCTATTTGTTAAACATATAAGACGAAGGGGGGGGGGGGGGGGATTAAGAGTGGCCAAATCCCGGGGCCAAATAAGAAAAGTTTGCGAGAAGAAATTGTAAATTGCTGCTCGCTCCAATTTAATTTATCGCATTTGAACTTGAATCTTTGACCTTGATTTGTTTGCTCGGCTTAGCAGCTAATTCGTTCATGGCAAAAGTTGATGCGTATGCGCAATGAAACAAAACAGAAGAAGTGAATGTTTCCGTTTTATCATGTTCTTTATTTTCGCCAGTTGCTGTCACTTAAGTGCCTAAGAAGGATGACAAGTTACTGGCAATATTCACTGGTTGGGAAGTGTAAGACATCGCTCAAAGCCAGTGTTTAATTATTTTTATTTTTTTAACTATTTTTTATTTTCTTTATTTAATTTTTCCGACCTGTGACCTGTGACCTGTAACCTGTGACCTGTATTTTAGCCCCGCCGGTTAACTTTTGGAAAATATCGTGTCTTCCTGTTTTCGCAGGAATTTTCTTGTATTTGCTGGAACAGGGAATTCGGGTGAATTCAAGAAAACGCTTGTTATCTGGCGTTCACCGTACAGTTAATGGGTGGAAAACTGGGCGAATTCCAACCTTTTTCTCAAGTTTCCCTGCATTGCCTGGTACGGTGTATTCGGGTGGTTTTCAGTGCCTATTGCCCTGCATCGTTCGCTCACTCCAACCCCGTGTCCGAGATATTTTTGCTCTTTCTACAGTCCCACGGCCTGCCGGCTACCAATGTTCAGGGGACTAAAGTCCATTCCTTTTCCCAGTCAGAACAACAAAAACAAAAGGTGTTGTTAATTCAAAAAACATGATTTATTTAAAATTGTGCAAATTTACATACAAAGCGCTATAAGCGCTGTTTAATATCTACATTGTGTACAATTATTCACATAAAATACAAGGGTAATGTTACTTGTATTTTCGCACTCTAACAAACAATAACCATACATAGTCTTCAAAACCGGCGCTTTTTTGCTACTGGTAGGATATTACTAATAGCATAGTAGTAGCTCAACCAATCAGAATGCTGCATTGATGATAGACCACTAGTTGGATTTTGCTAATACCAAATATACACAGGGCTGTCATTAGGCTTTGAAAAAGCTGCGTACAAAAGAAAGTAGGCGAACATAGTAAAGTCTCCAAAGCACCCTGGAGGTAATTGTCTTTCCAGAAAATGGTGATTATAATGTATGTACGTAAGATTTGGTGCAATTTTCATGTATTTCTTGACATAGTGAGTGTTCGTAAGATGCCCACACACCCTTCTGGCTAAAACCTCACTCAAAGGCCATAAAGTATTCAGGACATTTTCGAATTCTAAGTTGCACTCCCGTAGGAAACCAGCAGATCTGTTTATAGTCTGCTGCAGATCTGCTACAGATGTGCTAGCAGATCTGCAGATAGTCTACAGATCAACTACAGGTCATCTGCAGAATGTCTGCAGAATATCTGCAAAACATCTGCAGAACATCTGCAGAGCTGATCTGCAGACGTTCTGCAGATCTGCAAACGTTCTGCAGACGAGGGTATTTGGCATAATTATACAATTAGCAGACAAAAAGCAGATGAACTTCAAAAATCAAATGTCATTTATTTTAAAATTGAGGCCAATATCTTTGTATAAAATCATAACAGAAGTATATCCATTGCAAGGGAAACAAAGCTTATTAGTACAGCTAATATAATATTACGCTATCACCACGGTACAACAATCGGGAAATTTTAATTTTGTTCAGCTCCGAAATGACGGCTGAAGTTAACGTTGAATTGTTTGCTGATGACCGCTCAGAAAAACTTTCAACTTATTACAATACAGTGAGTTGCATCAACTTCAATTATCTAACACTGCCAACTGACTTACAGAACTAATGAACACCGAAGAAACACGGCACCGTTTGGCGCTATTTCAGGGGCACCCAACGAGCCAAACCAGCCAAAAGTTGTAGAAAGGCATTTTTAGGTACGTTATGGTGTTTGAAGTCTGTTTAAAGTGATATTTTGGTTAGCTAGAAAACTTTGATCTGTTCGGATTCCCTAGCTGAAATGATAATTGCCCGAAAATTTTAGGGAACAAAATCTTTCTTTGAGAAAATACTAGCTGAAATGAACTTTCTAGGGAACCTTTTTTTCTTTCCGAAAATGCTAGCTGACGTTTTTTACTGCCAATTAAAACAGCAATAACGACCTTTCCGAAAACCTCAGGGGTTAAGATTGCCACATTACGAATCTTTTAGGCCACGTTTTACTTACAAAAATCCAAGTGCACTCTTTAATCGACGCCGAAAGCCTAAGGCGAACTACCCTCCACCGAACAGATATCTACCGAAACTTGTCGTTGGGTGCCCCTGCTATTTGTACTTGAAGACTACAACAACAAACACAGCGGTGAAAGTTGCTCACCTTGTATATCAGTCTCGATCAGTCTGCTTCATTTAAATCTACATCAATAACTTGAAAAATCCTTTTCAGGACTGCTCGCAACTTTCCTGCACTTCCTGCAATAATCAGTTCTCTCTTACAGCAAACAGGAGTACATCACATTTGTCCAGCGCCCGCCAAAAAAATACCAGAAATGTTGCGTCCACGGATAAACCCCAACAAAGATGCCCAGAAAATCACTCTTTTCATCCTTTCGGGTCGCATATTTATAATGTCCTGGCAAAATACAAGAGCCACTCCAACTTTAATTTGCCCGCTTTTGGTTTAACCAGCCACAATAGTTCAAACGGTTATACGATCAATTGAGGGAGAGTTGAAAAGACTGATCCCCGCTCCGTGGACTACCCACTGACCCCCACTCCGTGGACTACCCCACGGAGTACACGGACTATCCTACGGACTACCCCGCGGACTACCCCTCTTATGGTAAAGCAAAAATTACTTTTAGGCTGAAAAAAAGATACAAAAGACGTACTTGGGTCAGTCGCCATCTTGGTTACCACCATTTACTTGGCGGGTTTACCTAAAAGCTGGAATCCTGAATTCGGAGTCCGGAATCCGGAATCTGGACTCAACTGGAAGGAACAAACCAAGTCCCAGACTAAGACTCCACTCCTGTCACCTACCTCCTCCTGTAAGACATCGTCGTCTTCGGTTCTTTTATTCCTCTTATTAATTTCATGCATTATTTATTTTAGTGCTATTTTAATTCTTTGTGCTCATGATGTTTTTTTTTAAAGAAATTATTGTTTCCATGTTCCGAATATGACCATCAGTTACCAAACATACTGTTGATACTGAATACAGTGGCGAATGCTAAAAGTCATGCATTCGGGTGCACATTTTGTGCCGCTAAAAGTAGTTGTTTGAATAGTTGACAACCTGTCATTCGTATATAAGCAGAAACGAATAAATTTACCTTAAAAAGCGAAACTGAGTATTCTCACTTGTTTCAATAACGAGCAACCTTTTTGCAAAACGAGTAACTTTTTGAAAACGTCAACCAATTTTCGAGCAACTTTTAGCAAAATTTCGAGCACCTTTTTGATCATTTACTGGCACTGAACTTGTGGACGACCGTTCCGGTGGTACTCGATGTCCAAGATAAATCTCCCCATGAAGCTTAGTGCCTGTCATCATCATCCCTTTATGTCAATAATTTAAAGATTACTATTTAGAGAAATACACAACCCGCATGTAGCAAAGCTAATCGAGGGGGTTATGTAACTTACGATCAAATTCGATCAAAACGCTACCACTCGAATACATCTCTCGCTCCTAGCTTGTTCGAGGTACGAGGATCTTTGATCACAAGGCAATCAACTTGCGAATGTTACAGAGAAAATGAAAAGAAAAAATTATAACATCCTACTTTTATTTACATTATTGTATAGCCAAACAACTTGTCTAGTAGCTGAGTTACGTGTTTCATATAAGATGGCGCTAGCCGAGTTACCTAAGGTATATACAAAACAGGAGAATTTTGATGTCAACTTAGGATATAGGCGAAACACAGTGATGGTAGTAGAGTTTGATCTTTTGCAGAAACATTTGGTTTCAAATATTGTCCTCAATCCATAGTTAATGGAGTCCCCTCCATTAACTATGCTCAATCGGAGCTCTTTCTGATTTTCTAGATTCCAGATTCGGGATTCCGGATTCCGGATTCAGGATTCCATCTTTTAGGTAAACCCGCCAAGTAAAATGGCGGTAACGAAAATGGCGACTTACGCAAGTACGTCTCTTCAATCTTGTATCTTTTTTTCAGCCTAAAAGTAATTTTTGCTTTACCATAAGAGGGGTAGTCCGCGGAGTAGTCCATAGGGTAGTCCGTGGAGTACTCCGTGGGGTAGTCCACGGAGTGGGGGTCAGTGGGTAGTCCACGGAGCGGGGGTCAATGTTTTCAACTCTCCCATCAATTGAATTCAATCACCGTTGTAACCCGAGATGGTTACAAAATTGCAACAACAGTACAACACACATGTTGTCTCAGATGTCTCAAGGGACTTAAAGGTCATGTTCCAACTCCGTGCTTCAAGTTGCTATCGTAATTTACTATCTTCTCTTCGTCCAAAAGACTATTTTTTTGCAGATGAAAAGGACTTCTCGTGCTTTTGATCGTGTAAGATTCAGTGGTTTCTCAACATTGTGGAGTGTGCTTCTCGGCTTATCTTTTATCTAGACAAACAACATGTGCATGTCAGAGAATGAAAATAATACTCCAAACATGAAGTTTCATTTACGTTGCTGTGGACTTACCGTCCTGATATGGTAGCTTGGAAAAGCCGGAATGACGGAATTCGGAATACTCGGAATATTCGGAATACCCGGAATACTCGGAATACTATAAATAAATAAATTAATTAATTAATAAAAAAAAGAAATGAAAAAAGAAATAAATAAAATAAATAAATAAATAAAAAGAAACTAAAAAGTCACATCATTTCTCACCGCGCAGTAGATATGTGAATTTCTGTCTTCCGTCCGCCCCCCCGGTCTCGTGACGACTTACAGTCAAAGAACAATGCAAAATACATTTCCCTTATCGTTTCGCCTGTCTGACAGTGCCATCTGTAGCAATTAACTGCAACACGAAATCAAGTTCTTTTTATCAAGCTGAATACAGTATTTCATTTGAAGTTCGGAATGCATGAGATTTTGTATGGCACTTTCTTCCGTGTGTTTGTGCACTTCTATTTCTTGCGCTAACAAACACAGTTCGCCGTGTTTGGACGAATTGTAGCAATAATAGCATGCCGCATTTAATTTCCTAAGAGACACAGTGCTAGATTACCGGAACGGAAACAAGGCCGGAAGATTCGAAGAGGACAAGGGGGCACACATTTTATTTTCCTAACTCCGGTGACGTGAAAAAACTTAGAGAGCTCAGTCACAGTTTTTCTGTATTAAATATATCTAATCTCTTTGCGTGATTGCAAATTTCTGTTCATGATTACGCATGACAGTGTCGGGTGATTGAAATAGCATTAATTTACACAAAGGGGCACCCAACGAGCCAAATCAACCATGAAGCTGTAAAAAGGCATTTTTTAAAAGTACTTTATGGTGTCAAGTAATGTCTCTATTAGCTAGAAATATGTGATCTCTTAGCTGAAATTTTAAGTACCCGAAAATGTTCGGAAACAAAATCTTCCTTTGAGAATTTGCTAGCTGAATTGAACTTTCCTCGAACGTTCTAGGAACTATTTGCTTACCGAAAATGCTAGTTGACGTTTTTGACTGCCAAAAACAACAAATATGACCCTTCCGAAAACGTCAGGGGTTTGCATCTTTTAGGCTACGTTTCAGTTACGAAAATTCGATCTAACACTCTTTGATCGACACCGAAAACCTAAGGCTAACTACCCTCCACCGAACAGATATCTACCTACTTGTCGTTGGGTATCCCTGTAAACATATGTCAAAGCTTTTCTATATAACCCTGATCGGGTAACTTCTTCACAAAAAATGTAGATCTTTAGTAACGCAATCCTAATTCGAGAGGAATGTGCCTATAGATGATTAATATACCAGCTTGTTTTTTCAAATGAAGGAAACTTACGGCTGTTGTAGAAGGAAACATGAACAAAATGTTTATGAAGAATATTAGTTATGCTTAGCTTTTCCGCACTTGCTTTCTTTCTTTCTTTCTTTCTTAATTGAACGAGATCTACCATCGCGATGCCGTGGACGAAAGTCTTAATGGAATATTGAATCTCCAAACCTCTCCCATAGTTCCCGTGACATCTCGTTGGAAACGAGAAGACCTCCTTCTATCCTGTGTAACAAAGATGTTAAGTCTGAAACTTTGAAGTTGGGATTTCGGGACTTGAGACAAGACACCCTCGGGTGATAATAGTGGTTTTGGGATCTCCCCATCCGCCAGCACTTAGAACTATCTGCAAAAACAAACGGGAACCAATCTCTCTCGTTCCGGCCAATCACGGCCACAGCATCAACGTTATTTTCTAACGCGTCCCTCTTGAAGGAAGTCTCGCAACCATTACAACGCGCAATGTTTTCTTTAAGTTTCGCTAGAAAGTATAAGTTTGGGCTGTGGGGCAGTGGGGGCTTTGGTGGTAATGGAAAACCTGGTGGAACTGCAACATGTGGATTTATGGACGACGTCTGTGGAGGTGGTGGTTGCAAATACAGATGACTCCCCAATGTGGGAATCAGCACACTAGAAGGTTGGATGACTCCTGTGGGCACATGTACTGCAGGAGGAGGTAATGACGAAGGTATGGGCAACAGAGGTGGGTTTGAAGACGCTGATGATGTAGTGTACACCCCTTGAACCGCACTTTCCGAAATTTTTCTGTCAGCTCTCGAAGTGTTGGTACATGTCACTGGTAAGAGTGGGCTGTAGACTTGGGCGTCAACTTTCTGTTGCCGTTGTCGTCTTGGGACATTCTGCTTTCGGCCTGAGGCTTTCACGTTAACGTTTAGGGAAGCAACTGCTGTTAGGCTATTTGGGACTTTTTGCTTCAGATACCACGAGACAAAGTTCTTTAACTTGTTCTGATTTTGAGCAACACTAACAACATGCGAGCAGATTTTCTTAGGCTTATAGTGTTTGCAGGTGCAGGTAATTTTCGCGCTGCTTGCTATCTGGACAAAATTTGGCGTGTCACCGGATTCTGATAGCACCGAGAATGCCCTTATTGACGGATCCCTGGAAGGTGCTGGAAAAATGGCATCCTTTTGCGAAAGAATTCTTGCAGCTTTGTGCCAGATTTGTTGCGCAATATGGATGTCAAGTGTATCCTTTAATGCTGAGGCAGGTACGGAGAATTCATTCAGGGTTCCTGGGTCGATTGCCTTTGTATTGCAGCATCGCACCGAATACACACGACCCTGAGATCGAGTGTCACTCATTTCATACAAATCCTCTATGGACAAGGCATAAACAGTAGCTACCTTTTTTTTTCGTTGCTCTTCGCTCATGCCGAACCAATCATCGTGTGAAACTGTTAAATGTCTGAATGGTTCTCTGAACTCATATTGTTCAGAGCCATTAAATAAAGCTAAAGTAAACTCAGTTTCTTGGTCATCTTCAATTAATTCTTTCATTGCTTTTGCAAAAGCTGTCTCTCCTAGTTCTTTGCCACCGGTTTTGTGTCTTAATCGACGGTTTGTGTTCTCAGAGTCGTTTGTGTAAAATTTTTCGGGAGGGATTCCGAGGCCAGCTCTGGTCCTGACGCTTGCTATCATACAACTCTTCATCATATCCGCTCTTTGGAGCATCCATAAATGAAAACGAGATGAAGTTTCGTCGGATGAAGATTTCTCTCTTTTGGCCCAGGGCTCGTGAAGAGAAGCCAATAGTGCATCGAACTTCTCATCACTTGTGGCATCTAAAAGTCCCTTTTCGTAAATTGTTCACCATCTTGTTTCCCAAATATTTCCGAAATGTACTGTTGGTGATCTGGTACACCAAGATACGTCAGCTTTGATTCGACATTTTTTTTTAAATGAAGAAAGCAGCGCAGATGAATCGCTCGTGGATAATTGTCGGCTAAGGCGTCAGAGAGAGCGGTTTCTCCATCTGTGCCGAATGCTATTAAATTTTCAAGTTGCGGTGCGAGATTTTTCAATTTTGCGAAAAATTGTGCATAAGTGTCTTTTTTTTTCGTGTGGTGAATAAAAATTGGTCCAACAAACACTGGGGATTTATTAGTATTTCTGTTCTTCAATAAGATGTTTCTGTAAGAAGTTGGTGTAACACTAAATTCTCCAAAATCGAATGTCGGGTCCACTGAGAGGTACGTGAAGTCAAGATGACTCGTGCAAAACCTTGACATGTCCGCTAATTGCTTATCTGTCCCCAGAATCATCAGGGGTTCAGTTGACAGTTCTTGCATTCGAACAAAACCTTTACCCTCGGTCTTTGCAAACCAGTTAAAGGTGGTCATTTCATCGACTTGTTTTCTCCGGGGTTGAGAGCAGGTTGTGTTAGAACGTTCTCTTTTCATGTCATATGCTTGCGCCCTTCCCCTAGGAATGTCAGCATCTGACAAGGTTTTAAACGGACCCCCCAAATCTTTCCGTGTTTTGGCAACTGCTTCACTTGCCGATTGGGTTTTTAAATTTTCGCTCAATACTCTCTTGACGGAAGGCTTTGTCCGAGTAAACGATTTCCCTGATTTGGAATTTCCGTGAGGTAAAGCTTTAATGGAGTGCTCCGGTCCATCAAACTGATACTGTAACAGTACCAAATTATTTACAATCTCACCCCACTTATCTCTTGCATAATAAAGAGTTTGGTGAAAGTCAGGGCTGTCCTTTAGGTGCCTATATTCTCGGATAAAATGAAAATCGGATTCCTTGTCGATGTCTGTACGTTTTGAACATCTTTTCTTCCACCCAGCGTTCGCTTTTTTCCGAAAAGTTTGAGTCGGACGCCCTGCGTAAATGTATGTCCCATTGCCGTCAGCTGATAGGTCATCGATTGGTACAAATCGCACGTCTATTAAAAAGGCAGCATTGCGCTGAACCCTCGTAGGTTGATGCTGGCACTTCATTTCTTTGTCACGGTGTTTTGTCAAAATATCAAGGACCTCCACCGCTTCAAATCTTTGCCTCTTGGTGCTAAAAAAGGAGAATCGAGTATCACCATTGTAATATTGAATCTCCTCTTCTGATTCCTCGCTGCCTTCGCTACTCTCGACGCTCGAATTCGATGAATGATCACTGTTTCCGTAGTTTTCCCTTTTTGGAAAATCCTGATTTTTTAAGACAGTTCTGGTGTCTAATAATTTTTTCGTCATAGCAGATTTTCCAGAGCCTGCACACACCTTAGCTATCGCTGCCCCGTAACCAGCATAACCCAGATATTTTGCCTTTGCTGGTTCAGGGGAGGAATCGACGCTGATGATTTTGTCTGCCTCGCCAGTGGTGGGGTGTTTGGCCGGAGAGCAATCAATGGTGATGGGATCAGTTGCAGAGTCACCTCTCCCTTCCACTGCCAGTTCACTGGTCGGGACTTAAACATGTTTAAAGAAAAAAAAAACATATGAAAAATAACCCTCGGACGTAAATGCAAACTGAAGTCTGAATCAACCCTTTTATTCGAGTGACGAGGGTAGATGGTAGACGGTCAACGATCCTCCCACCAAACCATACCCACCCCCCACCACCCCTGTTTCTTCTCTCCTGTTTCATAGAAATTTCCTATTCGTGAGCTGCTATAGTACAGCAACAGACACTCGGGAAGCAAAATTTGTTATCGTCAAGGCAGACACACATGTTAAGGCTCTTTGTGTGGTCGAGTGTTTCCTGTTTTACATGTGAGGCATACAAAACCGCAGTGAATTTTTTCGAGCTGGATTTTCGTACGACTAATGTAAAAGCAAACTGAAAATGCTCACCTTCGAGTTTTCGTGGTTTAACCTTCCGGTAACGTTTATGGATAGGCGGTACATCCACATAGAAAACACTATGAAAAAGACGTTTGCCAAGTTTTAATTTGCGTGTTCACTGACTTATCACTCACATCCTGCTGAGTCATGACAGTCATTTAGGTAGGTAGATTACATTAATAGAAAATGAAATAAGTATGAGTAAAATGACGGTCCACAAAATAGTTAAAGAACTCTCATGCACAACTGATAAATTGTAATTACTTCTTACAAAGCCGACCGTGTGGGACGAACTAAAATAAATATTGCATTTCAACCGCACTGCAGCCATTTTACTTGAGGCCTCTTTATCTTTTTATGATGAACAAGTGAGATTTTATTCTGGTTCTCTCCCAGCATTCAACATTTCCGTACTGACCTTTTTTCCAACTCCCAGTCTGAACTACTGCTTTCATTTGAGGAACCTGCATGCAAAATAAAACAGACTCAAAACAGCAGCATTTTAAATGGCACACATGGAATATCGCAGCTAAATGTGTGATTGCTGTTTCGAAAGGAAAGTCTTCAAATCGGTCACGTTACGAGAACCAACTCCAACTGTTCATAAGACAAAGGTGCCCTTCTGGGACAAATATGTTAACTGCATTCAAGTAGCAGGGGCACCCAACGAGCCAATTCAACCAAAAACTGAAGAAATGCATCTTTAAGTGCCTTATGGTGTTTGAAGTCTGTTTAAAGAGATGTTTTCTTAAGCTAGAAGAAGTTCATCTGTTCGGATTCCCTAGCTGAAATTTCAATCGCCCGAACATGTTACGAAACAAAATCTTCCTTTGACAAAATGCAATCCGAAATGAACTTTCCACTAGCTTTCTAAGGAACTATTTTCCTTCCGAAAATGCTAGCTCACGTTTTTGACTGCCAAAAACAGCAATTACGACCTTTCCGAAAACCTCATGGGCTATGATTTCCCAATTTCGAATTTTTTAGGCCACGTTTTAGTTAGGAAAATCCGAGTGCACTCTTTAATCGACGCCGAAATCCCAAGGCGAATTACCCTCTACCGAACAGATATTCTACCGAAACTTGTCGTTGGGTGCCCCTGAAATAGTTATGATCACTTAAACAGTAATGCGATGTCGCTGTTACAGCGTTACACTAACGTTCAAAAGCGCTACGTACATTGTCAATTATCTACTCGCGTGCACTCCGGGTCACAAGTTATGGCAAAATTCAAAATAGCACAAGCCACATTTTATCAATTGAAAATGGGATAGATCACACTATTCCAAAAGGCACTGAAATTCAATTAAACTTCATCGCTAGTCCTTTAAGTTGCCAGACAAATGCACTAGAAAACTAGGAAACGACTGTAGTATAATACTTATGGATCCTCTGTACTTGGTATGCAGTTGAAATTGTGCTTTTCCCTTCTAAACGCGCTTAACTTTGATACGACCAGGCGATTTACAGGTTACAAAAAAAATACCACCCACCTCCACCAGAACGAACAACTTCTGCGTAGGTCCTCTTCTTCCGTCCAGTATTATCCATTTCTTAAGTACCAGTAAAGCGCTTCAAGACGTGAACGGACTGAACTTCAAATGAAATACTGTATTCAGCTTGAAAAAAAGAACTGCTTGACTTCGTGTTGCGGTTAGTTGCTGCTGATGGCACTGTCAGACAGGCGAAGCGATAAGGGAAATGTATTTTGCATTGTTCTTTGACTGTAAGCAGTCACGAGACCGGGGGGGGGGGGGGGGGAGGGCGGACGGAAGACAGAAATTCACATATCTACTGCGCGGTGAGAAATGATGTGACTTTTTAGTTTCTTTTTATTTATTTATTTATTTATTTATTTATTTTATTTATTTCTTTTTTCGTTTCTTTTTTTTATTAATTAATTAATTAATTTATTTATTTATAGTATTCCGAGTATTCCGGGTATTCCGAGTATTCCGGGTATTCCGAATATTCCGGGTATTCCGAATTCCGTCATTCCGGCTTTTCCAAGCTACCTCCTGATATTGAATGGGTGGAAACCTAACCCCTGGTGATGCTGCGGACTTTACTGAGCTAAATTACAAACTAAAGGAATCCATCTACCGTATGTATTCATTTCCTGTGGCACTCCGATTCGACATACAAATGTACTGCGTAGAAATTGTTTAATTGATAACTACTGTAGCAAATTGGTCGTGCAAACGACGTGTGAACATCAAGAGCCCGGGCTTTGGAATCCAACATGTTGCAGATTTCTTACAGACTTAACAGATTATCTGCAGATCTGTTTTTGATCTGTTTCTCGTCTGCAGCTCAAAATTGTTGCAGACGATCAAGGCACTAAGTCTGCACAGACTTAAAACAGACTCTGCAGACGATAAATTAGTCTGCTGCTAGTCTGTTTTTGCCAAAACAGATCTGTTACAGGTCTGCTGCAGATCTGCTAGTTTCGTACGGGCAGCTGACCTTCAAGTTATTCTGTGTTCACACTAAGCTGAAACATGTTAAGTCTGATCATGAACAAAACTTGTTTCACCAATAAAACTGTTCACATCAGGCGGTGCACTGCTCGAATCGTAACTGAGAATGATTTAAACTACCTCAAGAGGTAGTTTGAATCATGCTCAGACTAAAGAAGTTAAACATTTCAACCAATAGCAGAGGGAAACTGAGCATAGGCTTGAGTAAGGTTTAACCACAGAATAAATCTAACAGCAAGTTTGAGCTCCAATTTTTGCTTCAAGTCTAATAATTTGAATGTTATGCATGTTCCATAAAACTGCATCCATAAAACTGATTCAGCAGTAAAAATGCTGCTTAAGTTTCTTAGTCGTTTTTTCTGGGTAATTGGAATATTTGATGAGAACAGTGCCATGGTTTTGTTAGCGAAGTGTTTCCCCAACAGTTTATACAAGCTAAGGAAACATCTTGGGCTTCTGAATGAGGATGACTTTGTAAAATATGTTGTCTGCCCCAAATGTAGGTCTCTGTATGACTACAAAGACTGCATTCAGAGTCGGTGTGGTAGGCAAGTGTCAGCTCGCTGTAAGTTTGTGGCATGGTCAAGACATCCACATAGGAGAAAACGAGGTAAGTCTCTATCTAAAGTACACCAAATAATATACATGTAGAAATGCATAGCCAGATGCATCATGTAGTAGAACTAGAGAGTATTCTGCAATTGATCCTTAACATAAACAACCAGTTAATCCAGGCATAGTTAATCGATAAACTGATAATCCGGATAACAATTGTTAGTAATCAATATCAATCTTCATTGGCTTTCGACTTCTGACATTAATCAACAGAAATTGATTAAGAAAAAAGTTATGACTTCGATTAATATTGATTTCTGATAGAAATTGATAATGATTGATTTATCAATTTTTATCGATTACTACCAATTATTATCAGAAAAGACTTTCTGTTGAAGTTCCACATTAACAAATTATGTTGTCTGTATGGTATTATGGTAAGGTATGGTAAGGTATTTATATACCGCTCATATCACATAGCCTCATGGCGGTTTACATCACTGGCCGGGGGACTTAACCAGACTGCTTGTGCAGTTTACTATTAATGAAGTAACTAATGAGTACCCCCATAATGTAGATATCTAGGACAGACACTAGGGGTGGTCACAGCCAGAGTTTTGTTACGTCCCTAGTACTGTGAGACGGGGCCTACAGTTTATCGTCCTTATCCGAGAAGACTAGAAAGTCTAACCATTTGCAGATGTCATTATACAAAGGCAGCACTTTCTCCTCCGTTATTTAAAGACCCTGAGTATTGGTCCCGCCGGGGTTAGAACCCGCGACCTCCCGCATGGTAGTCCATAGCTCTACCACTGAGCTAACCGGTCAGTTATTGAGTCATTCAGTCATGACAGTATGCAGGGATCATGTTTATTGTAGGTAGTGTCGGCCGACACTAGCAACCAAAATGTTGACCAACACTCAGGCGATATGTCGGCCGATATACTGACAGAGTGTCCATCGAGTATCGGTTTGGTATTGGTAAAATATCGGTCGCATGTTGATCAATATGTCGGCCGATACTCGACCACTACTCGGTCGATATCTTACTTTTGAGCATTGATGTATCAGCAGATAATGTACCAATTCCATGGTGAACTATGGGTGAACTATTGGTCGACTATCAGTGAAGTATCGGTGATGTATTGCTGTGGTGGTACAGTTACATAGGTTGGAGCTAGTGGCTTAAAAACGATTTGCAAATTTTATTTGTCCTGTCTGCACCACGTACTCACCTCTAGTCAACAATAATTGTTAGATTATAAGTATCGGTCCATGGTGTTTGCCAAAACTACCTACAGTAAACAAGATGGGCCGACATATTGACCGAGTATCAATAAGGTATCGGTAGACTATTGGTGAAGTATCAATAATGTATGGGCCGAGTGTCGATGAGACTACAACCATATCGGCCGACGTATCGACTGATACCCAACCGACACTCGACTAATGGTCGGTCGATACTCGGCCGCTACTCAGCCGACATAGCAACCAAGTGGCGGTTGACATGTCGGTTGCTAGTGTCGGCTGACACTACCTACAGTGAACATGATCCGTATGCAGTTGTTTTAATTGATAAAATACTATTAAAAAGAACAAAATAGTAACAGGAACAAATTGCTCTTTGTTTCGATTTTTAGCTAAAGTGCAGTTCACACATGTAATAAGGGAAGAAATTGCTGCAAAGGTGGCATTGTGCAACCCTCTATCCTCACTGTGGCAACTCCATAAATTTATATGGAACATAATAAAGAACAAAATCAGTGTTTATGTGAGTATGAATATATGAAAATCATATATTAGAACTGCGAAGGCTTTATTTTCACTACTGCTTAAGTAGTGTTCATACCTAGTACTGTGATGATCAGTCACATATTCAATCATTAATCCGTAATTCTAATAGACGATTTCCATATTATTCATTCTCATATATTCACCACTCACGGGCTTATTACAAACCAACAAAACGACCAACTCCCAGATGGCTTGTTAGCTCAGTCGGTAGAGCGCTGCACCGGTATCACAGAGGTAGTGGGTTCGAATCCCATACAAGCCTGAATTTTTTTCAGGCTTTATTTTCACTACTGCTTAAGTAGTGGTCATAACTAGTACTGCAATGATCATGCACATATTCAAAATCAGTGTTCTTGGGATTTCAGGGAGTCACATTGAGAAAGAAACAAGAATATATCGTAAAGTAAACAACACAACAGTAAACACCTTAGTACCATAAATATTGAGAAGGAACAAAACAAAAGTTCAACATTATGGTATATATTACCGGTATCTTAAACGAGGTTGCAATGCCACAACAGTCCCCTTTCTATCGTGAGCCATCCTCTCTAAATAAAGATTTTCCTCACTTCTGCTTATCTGTTTTTCTCACTGTTAATTATCAAAGGTCTTTCATATGTCATATTTATTTGTTTTTCAGGTCCATGTGATGAAATACTCCTGAAAACAGTGTGCACTGCTTCAAAGACATTTTTGTATCCGAGGATGGTTTATCCTTACAACTCAGTCACAAAGTCTCTGCAATTATTCCTTAGTAGGGCTGGGTTTTGGGAGAAATGCCAAGAGTTGAGAAAGCAGATTTTTCCTGATGGTGTCAAAACAGACATTTACCAAGGAAATGTCTGGAAGGAACTCTCATCGAGTGGGTTTCTATCACACATCAACAGTCTAGATGTCATGCTCGATGTTGACTGGTTCAGACCACACAAGCATTCTCCTGGATCAGTAGGAGTATTGTATCTGGTGTTACTGAACCTTCCTCGTCATGAAAGGTACAAACTGGAGAATATCATTGTTATGGGAATTTTGCCTGGCCCTTCAGAACCAAAGCTTACTGCAAACACCTTTCTAGCGCCACTTGTCCGGGAGCTGCAGACACTCTGGGCCTGCAAAGAATGCTTCTCCATTTATGGTAGTTTATTTAAACGTCCAATCAAAGTTGGTCTAAATAAATGACATGAAGACAGCAATTTTAAATATATTAATTATTATGGTTCTATGAGGTATTTAGTTGTCATCTAGCCAAGGTGTTACTGTAGATTGCAAAGAATTGCTATGAATGGGTCAAAACTGATGCTTTTGCAATGAAATTTTATGAATGGGTATCATCTATAAAGGCTGGTTTTTACTAGAGCATCAGCACAAGTATAAACATAAGCATATGAAGCAGAAACCTAAGAAGAACAAAAGTTTTATTTGTCTTGTGCTGTTTTCACTAGTAACACGCTCAACATAAGCATAAACACAAGAAAAACTAACCGGTCTGTTTTTCTTGTACTTATGCTTATGCTTATGCTTATGTCGAGCATGTTACTAGTGAAAACAGCACAAGTCTGACAAATAAGTGGGTTGGTTCTCCTTAAGTTTCTGCTTATGCTTATGCTTATGTTCTAGTGAAAACCAGCCTTAAGAACTGAGGCCATGAAACCATGGTGGTCTGAAATCAAGTCTGTGCAAAGAGACAAAAAACAAAATAAAAATGTGTAAAATAATCAGGTGGTCACAACAAGAAAGAATAAAACTTCAAGATTTGTAGCAATACTTGTTGAAAATTTGTTTTACTATTTCAACCTTGTGAAACATTACTAAGAATAAAATATATTTTGTTAGAAGAAATGTATGTTACATATTTTCAGGTATTAGAGTGGATTTCAATTGAGTGTCGAAAGTAATTCTGGTTTTACTTTGGTTTTGCATTGCTTCACTCTGTGATTGGCCAAGAAAACTCGCGCCACTTTCTCAGCCAATGAGAAGCAAAACCAAAACCAATCGTAATTTACACGCGCGTATTTTCCCACGCTTTGTACCGACTACATGTAATTGCTTCGTATTCTGATTGCCTCGTTGTACTGCTTGCTTCTGCTGTGATTGGCTAGAGTAATTGCTTTGGTTTTGGTTTTACAACACTCAATTGAAAAGCACTCAATTGGGTCAACATTTCCTGGGCAAACTGCCATAAAGGTTTACAGTGCTGCACATGCCAAATCACTGATTAGCTTGTGACATTTTTTTTTACATCTTTTTTTTCTACCAATCTGTCTCATATGTCCAAACCATTCCTGGTCACCAAACTACCAATCCTGTCTAAATGGTGAAACCGGTGAAAATGGCAATACCATCTCACATGTCCAAACCATTCCAAATCACCAAACTGCCAAAAGGTCTAATCCTGTCTAAATGGTCAAGCCTGTGAAAATGACCAATCAATCTCACATGTCCAAACCATTGCAAATCACCAAACTGCAAAAAGGTCTCATCCAGTTTAAATGCCCAAAACGGTGGCAATTAAGGACCGTTTCAAACGTCGTGCTACTGTGCTTAGCTGGCCAACGGTCGCAGCTCGTGCCTTGTAGCACGGCAAGTGCCGTGCAACACGGCAGTAGCACACTTGGTTTCAAACGTCGTGCTTAAGTCGAATTTAATTCGATTACTTGAATTCGACACGGCAGTAGCACGACGTTTGAAACGGGCCTAAGAAACGCCGGAAAACGCTTCATTTACCTACTCGAGAAAAGTACAGAAAATGCCGAGGAAAACTAGGAGTTCATTGGAACATTTTTGGCGTTAAAAATCGGCTCGTGTTATGTTACACGAACCGATTTTTAATCCATGTTATACGTGACACCTTTTAAGGCAACTTTGTTGCGGCAACGTTCGGCAACGGCGTGTTACAGGAGACAATTCTTAACGCAACATTGTTGGCTGCTTGGGGACGATGTTGCGTTAAAAGTCGACGGCGGGGTGTCACACGCATCAACTCCAGCAAAATTTGGACAACAATGTTGCATGTTTTTGAATCGCTTTCAAAAACCTGCATCATGTTGCTGCAACAAAATATTGCGTTTAAAATCGTCCTGTGTGCCATGTTACACGCAACAACTTTTAATGTTGCGTTAAAAATCGGCTCGTGTAACATCACCTTTAACCGTGAACATGTCAATCGGAACAATCTCTGACAAACACTGCATTTAACCTCTCGGGAAAACTACGGTTAACGCGTAGGAAAACGAGGTGTTCAATAAAACTTTTCTAATGCGGGAAAATTGCTAGCGAAAGTGTAGTTTTCCTGGCATTAACCGTCAACATGTACACCCGAAAAACCTCCGACAAACACTGCATTTACGCGCTCGGGAAAACTACGGTGAACGCGTAGGAAAACGAGGTGTTCAATAGAACTTTCCTAATGCGGGAAAATTGCTAGCGAAAGTGTAGTTTTCCTGGCGTTAACCGTCAACGTGTACACCCGAAAAACCTCCGACAAACACTGTCTCACTGTCTGCATTTACCTGCTCGGGAAAACTACGGTGAACGCGTAGGAAAACGAGGTGTTTTTATAGAACTTTTCTACTGCGGGAAAATTGCTGGTGAACATCAAGTTTTCCTGGTTTTAACCATCAGCATTTAGACTTGGAAAACCTCCTACAAACACTGCATTAATCCGCTCGGGAAAACGAAAGAATACGCAATGGAAAACAAGGTGTTAACCGGCGTTTGTCGAGACCATGAATTAGCCTCATATTTTCCTGGCGTTCACACAAGGAAAACGCCGAATTCACAGAACGTTTTCCGATATCAGAAAACGGACGGTTAATACAGGATTTTCCTGGTATTCACCGTTTGGCAAAATTGACAGTGAGCGAGGGTTTTCTTGCCGTGAACTTGTTAGTCCTCGTCAGCATGGCATAGCTAATGCTCAGGCTCAAGCAACCACATATCCATAAAATAAGCAGTCCAAATGTAAAGCTTGTGGGATGTGGCTGGAGTGACAAGGATACCTCACGCTATGCCATGCTGATGAGGCCTAACAAGGCCGAAACAGCTGTCCATGGCTGCTAATGCTTGAGCTCAATCTCAGCTTTGATAGATTTAAGGGGTAATGCCCGTTACCATGTGGCCTTTGTGCCTTTAGAGTGGCTTCAGCTTACCCAATCACATTAATTTGTGAGGTATCCTTGTCACTCCAGCCACATCCCACAAGCTTTACGTTAAGACTCTTTGTTTGTCTGTTTTTTTTTTCCTTGTTTGACATGCTTCATTTTCTCGAGATTATCGGGTGCTTTCCTGGAGAAATGACGAACAGTTGCTACAAGATATCGAATTCCCAGTAGCTGGCTTTCGCCATTGGCAGTTTTTATGCTAGAGACGTTAAAGTCGTCCAGACGTATTTAACGTCTGAGACGTTAAAGCCGTATCGTATAAAAAATGGCACGCAGAAAAAAAGACTGGATTCTATTCTCGGAAGACAATAAGCGCGAGTAAATTCGGCACCATATTAACTTAACTAAGCACGAATGTAAGAACAAATTTGCAGATACTGTGTTTACACTTGAGCATTTACCGGGGTAAACGTTCACTGACTAAACCTTGGTACATTTCTACCGTGTTTATACTGGCTCAAATAGCCGAGGTAAACCTGCCATCAATCACGATAGCGATCAAATTGAATTGGCGGCAAATTCTAATAAAATCCATGCATAAAATGCCCGCGTTTATAAGAAGCTGCGGCTCTTATAGTCTTTGCGTTTAATTTTATTTTTCTTGAACAGCAAACTCAGGTATCAAGATTTTAGTGGCTCAAGTTTGACCCACTTATGTTTTATACATTTTAGTAATTTCTTTTCCACAACTACATTCGCCCAGCCTTTGTCGAAATATCTTTTATTATTATTATTATTATTATTATTATTATTATTATTATTATTATTATTATTTATTTATTTATTTATTTATTATCAAAGAACTTTATTACAGTGTAACAAAAAGTAAGGGAGAAAGAAACAACTTGGACTAAATATAAAAAAAGGTATACAGTTACATATTAAAAAACACTAGTGAAACAAAAATAGAGAGAAATGTAAATTACAGGTATATAGCAGCCTAATACAACATGTCGGAAAAGTACATTAATGAAAAGGTATCTTAGATTATAGTAAGACGGAACTGTTACAAGTATATTTGTATGTACATATCTCTATTTGCATTGTCGCTCAATGTGAAGGGGAAAAGGTAGACTGAGACTAACTTTTCCGTCTAACTTAAGTTTAAAAGCCCATTTCTTATTCTCCTTGGCGTAAGTGTACTATTCGATCTTACATTGAGTTGAGAAGACAGCAGGGGGAGAAAACCGTTAATGTTTGGAGGAGTTTCCGAGTAAGGAACTGGGAACGAATCCAAACTTCTTTGAAAATCAATGGCATTGAACTAAATCGATTCTCATATGAAAGGGTATCTCAAAATAAGTGCTTTCAGCAAGTTTGAGTATGTTTGGTCGCAAAGTCGCCAGTTGACATGCATTTAGATCTTTAAAAAATCCCATACAAATGTCTCTATTTCGGAAAGTGTGTCCCTCCAAGCCATACAAAGTCTCTAATTTTCACAATTTTAAAAAGCCTTTGTCCGTAAGGTGGCCATTTTTTAGATGCTCTTTCATGCAGTGTCAACAATGTTCTGCCAATCCATAAATTTTAAAACTCATTCCCAGGCCCTCACTCGTTTAGAACGTGGCCAATTGCTAGCCCAGCCATTGTTTAAAACGCAGCTCTCTATATCTTTGTAGAAAAGCTTGATCCATTGAATGAAAGATGGGCCTAAACCAAAATTTTCTAAAGTTTTGATCATAAAGGTCCAATCCAAGGAATCAAAGACTTTTTTAAAATTAACAAACAGTAAAAGGCCTGGGATGTTTTTTTCGGAGGTATATTTCATAATGCTGTCAATTAAAAGTATATTTTGTCCTATAAAGCGACCTTTAATAAAACCTGTTTGGTCGTTGTCAATCAGCTTAGGGATCACATTCTTTAGCCAATTTGCTATGGCTTTCATAGCTATCTTATAATCACAATTTAAAAGAGTTAACGGCCTCCAATTTCTTATCAAAAGTGGATCTGCATCTTTCTTAGGAATTACTAGCTTAATGATTCCACGTTTTTGAGTAATGGAGAGTTTACCTGTCTCGTAGGCATAATTAAGAGCTTTTAACAAAGGACTGGCTATTTCGTTCCAAAACGTTTTATAGAAATCTGCGGGGAGGCCGTCGCTACCAGTCGGAATATCTTGCCAAATAAGAACAAAAGAGAAAAAGGAAAACCTCTGAGTTTTCTTTACACATTCGTTTTCAAATATTTTTTGTTCACCTTTTTAATTAAATAAGTAGCTTTTTTTTTCTACTTTTTGAAAGAAATACTATGCACTGTAGCTCCCAAATCTAACATATCGTTCATATCTGCCAAACTATCTGCACGAAGATCCTAATATTACCCACTCAGTAACAGCACCTAACGACTAAAATTCAAAACTGATAAGCAAAAAAGCTAGAATCAGGCGTAGGGCAATAAAAAGAGCAACGGCAAATACCTGTAAATCACACTGATACACCTAGATACACAAGAGATATTCCCCGCTTGAATCTAACTGACAGGCTTACTCGTTTCTTGGAATTAAAAGGAACTCATGCTTCACTTTCTTGGAATTAACAGCTGAATAAACACCGAACGTTATCACGTGAACTAATCAGAATGAAAAACATTTGCAGAACGGCTTTGAGCATACGGTGATTTACCGAAACAAAGTATTTTAAACCTTTTCCGAGATGATTGCCACACAGAAAAAAAAAGTATAAATTTATTTGCCACACACAATGAACTAAAAAATAAGTAAAGCAAACTAAGTAAAATCCTTTATTTAAATACGATCAGTAGTTAAAGCAAAATACATTATTGAGGGGGCGTGTATTATTTATGAAAATTACAGACTTAGCTGGATTTAAAAATATAAAATGATTTGGGTAAGAAACACTAAAAAACGTACATGAAATATAAAAAAATTAGAACTGGTATAGAGATTCAGGAATTTAAATAGGAATTTACATTAAAATTCAGAAATTTCACCCTATCACTCCTACACCGTCCAACACCGGCTGTGCAGAACCACGTCCCATGTACTACTTGTGACGTCAACATTTTTAACGCTCGCAGATAACTTTACCATGTAACATGTGTAGGGAGAAGAGATCTTTCAAACCATACCCAAGTGAGCACGACTCCATCAAACAGGCCGGAGAAAACACAAAAAAATCAAGTGACGATGACCCGAAAATCTTGTTCCGCTACCCACCTGCACTTCCTTCCATCTAATCCTATGATTCTAAAAGTTTTCCCCAAATCTTTACCCACCGAAAGGAAGCCCAGAAAATGCCCAGCAAGAGAGAATGAAAGTGAGGCAAGTAAAGCAAAAGACAAGGGGAGGAGAAAAAGCGCAAGGTAGAAGGCGAGGGGGCAGTGAAACTTTTCAACCCCCAAACCTCGGAAATTTGCTTTCTGCGTATGCCCGAACCTACAAAGCTCAAATTAAGCATCAGGAACAGAAGGACGCCAGGAGCTCTACCAGGAAACAGAGTTTTAGGCAGTTTTGGTTCTATTTGGCTAGATTATGATCAGGAAACGGCTCGACGAACTTGAAAAGGTGTTTTTTGGCAAATTGGTCAGGAGTGAAAGGGTTAAAATATAAAATCGCACATCTTCTTCTTGGGCACCGACTGAACGGATAAACTGTTAAGATTGAGTAGTTGGGTCGGCGTCTCCCGCCCCCGCGCGCAATTCTACAAGCCCGCGCGCGCATAAGTCAGCAAAGGCCAGGCAAGCCGGGGCGGTCAATTAAAGATAGGGTTCTTCTCTGTAACCCACGAAACATTGCCAGCGGTAAAAAACAATGCAGGGAAACGCAACGCGTCATCCCCCCAATTGGAGGTTGGGCCCAACTCCACAACTCACGAACCATTATCTGTGATGAAAAACCACTCCAACTCAACGGAAACCCAAATCGACGAGGCCGCGCTCCTTGCGTTTTTGGACAACGTGTTTTCAGAGCCGACGCCTACCCCTCGCAGAAAGCGGCCAGTGCCAGCCCTCCCCAATAGACACCCCCCCCCCCCCCAAGAGCCGGCAAGAAATGAAGGAAGATTTCATGCGGCTGTACTCCCCACCACCACCCTCTGTTAGGAGGAGGAGGAGGAGGAGGAAAAACCCAACCACGTCCGTCCCTCCGATCTCGGGGGAGGACTTGTGGTCCTTTCGGTGTTTGAAACGCAGCGGGTGCAATGAGGGTGTTATTTGTATGAGAACCGGTGCCCCTCCCCATTTTGGGAAGGAATGGACGACCCCCCCCCCCCCCCCCGCTTGGGTGTGGGAGGAGTGGATCCAGGGGTTGTTATGGTGACCAATCTCATTTTTGGAGCCACCATTTTTTTTCTGCGCGGGGCTAATTAGAGGTCAGGCCCTTCTCTGCATCCCGTAATCTATTGCCTGCGATGGAAGGGACAATTCAGAAGCTGCCCCTAGAGCTTAGAGAGAGGATTCTCAAGGATCTCATCGCTGTGAAAATAAGAGAGCGCGCAACTCTGGGGTGGGATCAAACGCATAATTTTATAAAATATGCCCCATATTGTGAACGATGGGCGCAAATTACATAACTTACCAAATGCAGAAAATGCAGCACATGCGGCCGTGAAGACCTTTGTTTCGAATGTTACAAGCGTGGGATAACACACGACCAGAAGTGGGGATTAAGAGTGCCAATCCCCACGGTATCAACGAGCGCTTTTCATTCAATTAATTTATTCCTGTTTTCCACGTTACCATGTTACCACCAATAGCGTAGCTCCATTTTCTGTATATAAACCATACAGAACCCACATTTCCTCGATTCGCTCCGACGAAGGGCTAACGCTCGAAACGTCAGCTAATCGAATCTGTGTGCGGTGGTTAATTTACATTACCAACTCCGTTGATAAACCAAATTTTCGTGTTTCACTCCCCCACCGACGCAGCACCACAGTTTCTTTAGAAACTAATCCGCTTTATACATAAATACATACATTAATTTATTTAGCCTCGGATTTTAGAGTAGCTTGTGCAGCTAATATCTCCGAGCATTTAATCATCAGATGAGAGATAGACCACCACACCGGGAACTACGTCCCCTACTCTTTTCGAACATTGTGTGGGTTCTTTTACGTCCCACAGAATCAATTATGAAGAGTTGTGAGACGGGGCCTACGGTTTAGCGTCCTTATCCGAGAAGACTAGAAAGTCAAACCATTAGCAGATGTTGTTACAAAAGCAGCACTTTCTCCTCAATTATTTATTTCATTGTTGCGCTCATTGAGAAACAGCAAACAATAATAGCCGCACCGCGCACTGTCGATCGCCTGGACTTGGTTGTTGTTGCGCAGAAAGGTTTTCTTTCCCAGTTTTCGCATTTCCTTCTCCCACTCTAATGGTGGCGGCAGCCCAAAAGAGTCGAAATATTCCATGTCTTTCCCGCGCCAGCAGCAAACCCAATGCGTTCCCAAACTTCCGAAATCATCCATGTTGATGATGCAGGGTGAATGGTGCAAAGGTTTTGTCTCACACCTTTCATAATATAAGTTTTGTCTCATTGCGCGAGAAGATTCCCTTGATCGGTATGCCAAAATATGCGCACCAATTTTTCAGATCAACGTTAGAAAGCGGCACGTCTCTGAATTTCATTTTGTTTTTCGTAATCTTCCCAGGGGCCGTAGAAAGGTGGCGGGCGCTGCCAGGGGAGGTTGATGTGCATTCCACGTCCTTGCGAAGGAGAAGGGGGTGGCGGCAGCCGCGGAGGGGGCGCCGAGCGTCGCGAACGCACGTGCATCCCTTTGCCGAGCACCTTTTTCACAAGTTCAGTGGTGAGAGGAACCCCAATGGAAGCCACCATGCCAAGAAAACCACCATATTGCGCGGCGCCACCGCGGCGGACCATCCCCCGCCCAACCAGCAACTTTTCCACCGCTTTTTTTCCGGTTCGGGGACAAAATTTGAGCACGTTTGAAAGGCTGCCCTTCCTGCGACCCGAAACCCTTTCTGAAAATCTTTTTCAACGCTTTTTCCGCGCCAAAACTGAGTCCCGCTGTTGCCAAGGCTTCGGCCGCCGACGCAAGCAAAGGCCGAGCCAGGCCAAGCACCGTGGAAAAAATGCTGCCACCACGCTGTGCAGTGTTTGCAATCTGCGCCTTTCTCATCCTCAAATCGGCGCCGCGCTTTTCGCTGGCCGCTTTTTTCATTCGGTTGATTTGGGGGGTGGTCAAAAGGAGGTCGTGACCACGCCACAGCTGTTCAGGTTTGACGCGGAGAGTCACAGCCGTTTTTGCGGCGAAAGCTTTTTGAAGGCTTTTCTTCTGCTCATCAGTCAGCGCAATCTTGAACGGATGATACGTCAGTAGTATAGTGTTTGGGGGTTTCAGCGCACAGATCAATCAAATGACATCAACGCAAAATCAATCAAATGGTATCAACGCAAAATCAATCAAATGGTTTCAGCGCAAAAATTAATCAAATGGAATCACATACTGATTTAGGGGGGTGTTTTAGCAAAATGATCTCTAACTGGCACTGCTGTGCCGTGACGTCATCAAATGGTACCAACACATTTTCCAATTTATGAAATCTATATTTTTTTAATTTGATGGCAATCTATATTAAAATTCTCGGAAAACCACCAAGTGTGAAATTCTTGGAAAACAGGAATTGATTCATCTCTGACCGGCACTGCTGTGCCGTGACGTCATCAGATGGTTTCCAATTTTGTAATCTATAGTTATTTAATTTGATGAAATCTATATAGAGTTTCTCGGAAACATCACCAAGCGTGACATTCTCGGAAAAAACAGGAAATGAGTCATCGCCTATAGCTATTATTATAACTCACGAGACGGTCGCCTCTGACCGGCACTGCTGTGCCGTGACGTCACGTTTGAAAAATAATATCTCATATAATAGTATAGAATGAGTTGTAATTCAGAAATTCACGATGAATTAAAGAATATGGAAGAATATACTTGTCCTTTTTGTGATCAGCAATTGGCAGAAGTTAATAGTAGTGTGGTAGTATCATGCTGCAGTAATCAGGAAATGTTCAACGATAATGGTGTGAGCCTCTGTACAAATTGTGGTTCTGTTTATGGTTATGATTATGTTAAAGAGTATGTTGACTTTTATGAGAATATGTATAAGATACGACGAAAATTGGTATATCATCGGAAGTACCATATTGAAAATATGATAAATAGTATTTGCAGTAATAATGGATTTCAAAGTTCTGTAAAAGATAGTGGTAAAATATTAAAAATATTCGAAGAGATAGACACTGTACTCCCATTAGTGAATAAGAATCGTAAAAGGATGATAAGTACTAAATTTGTCCTTAAGAAAATATTTTTAATGCTTGGTCTTCCATTCGAGAATATAACAATCACTAATTCGAAAAAGACTCTTAAATTTTATGATCAATATTGGGTTGAAATTTTATTGTTAAGATTTGATGTGATTATTGGTATTATTAGGCAGTGAATTTTTCATCATATTTTAGTAAGTACTTATCAATAACAGGACTGTTGTCAGTCACATAATCATCAATGTTCTTCATTGTGTTATGGATGCTGGACTCATTGAAATTACCACTTCTCATTGTGTCTTTTATGGTATTAAGTAGATGTTGATAGCTTTGATAAGCATATGTGCAATTTTGGATTTTGAGATCGAGGTTTTTATGCTTCATCCACCCTTGTATCAAAAGTGCTGCTGTACTGATGGCTACCAAACTAACACCACCAGTTGCTATGCTTGTGGCGAGGCCTCCGGTTGCAAAGATGATAGACAATGAGTTCCCCAGTAATTTCCATTTTTTGAACTGTTTCACCGCCTGTTTATGAGCCCAACACTTTCTGTGATATGTGTGGTAATAGGATTTTAATTCCTTAATCTGGTCTTCTGTTAATTCACCTGAAATATGATTCCAGTTGAATATGCTTTTTCGATTATCAGTCATATATATCATTTATATTATAATTTCGATTATCAGTCATATATATCATTTATATTATAATTCTTTTGTAAACACAATAAATTAATCCAGTGAATTGACCACATAATGGAGATCTTTTCATCCATTTTGTTGTAAGGTTCTTTGGTATACTATATGTGTACCCTCTGTCTAATGAATAGCGGTTATAAAATCTTCCAAAAGCATCATGGAGAATACTATGTGAGTGTAATACATCAATCCAACCAAGTGTTCTTTCAAAAAATCGTGTAAGGCAGCCATTTCCCGGACCAATAAGTCCTATATCATTATGGATGTATAAAATGTTGTTAATTGGAAGTATTCTTTTGAAATGCTTGAAATACAAAAATTGGTATACTAGACATGATTTCAATATTGTGTCATCAATATCAATATGCTGTTGTTTGGTTTCATCAAAAAAATATTTCACGTATTTAATTATGTCTTCTATCATATATTATATCGTTGCATTAAAATTTGATGATGATCTAAAATTGTTTTTTCGTCCAACATGAAATCCAAGTATACACAGAAAAAAATAATACAACCGTCTAAAGGTGCGATGGAACTTGGATTTAAATCACCAAAAGTCATTTGTTGACTGCCGGTTCTATTAGCAGCTGTAAAACTTCCAATATGTTTTTTGTTCCAATAGATTTTACTTTTGTTTGTATTAGGAGAAGATAAATTGTCCCAGTGAACAGATAAACAGTGCCAAACATTGATTTCACCCAGATCATTTACGGAATAATCTGCTAATTTTTTGAAATTTTGTATAGATGCTGCTGGACCAAAATACACACAATTTGTTTGATCAACACCACTTATAGCTAAATTTGAACCATTGTAATAGCTGACAAACTTATCATAACCTCCATTGTCATGACCAAAAAGCCCATTTTTCCATGGATTTCCACCTGTATTTGAATTTAATTTGTAAACAATGAAGATATTAACAGCATTATTATTTAAATTGAGTTGACTTATCATTCTATGTGATCCATCAAACTTTAAAAAATAACGTCCATTAAGTTTCTCAGCCTTGGTACAAACAGTAGGTCTTGAATTTATGGTTGATTGTGTTGCATCATTTTCTTCATTTGAGAGATCGTATAATGTTTCAACTTTTCTGTCTGCATTCATATCTACAAAATCATTATTCGCTCTGTCGATTTGATAAACACATTTTGAGTATAATCTAATATATTCAGAAACCCATAAATCTAAAAAACTATCTCTGACAATATCAGAAACTTGTGATTTAATAACGACATGATTAACATCATCGCCGGGTCTTACATTTGTCAAACGTTTGTTTCCAAGATCATAGTTCCCATCTTGTGTTAATGTAAATCCATCACCTTTATCACCTTTTGGACCGATTAGACCTCTATCACCTTCATCACCTTTGTCACCTTTATCACCTTTTGGACCTGTTTTATCAGTTCTTATATTATCTTTATTTGGTGAATTGTTGAATATACCCATATATTATTATTTTAGATTAATTCATGACTACGTCAAGTGTGAATGTTGTATCGAAAGCACCAGTATTAGGATGCGAATAGCCAATTATAAAATAGCCTCTCGATAATGATTTATTGACTGTAACTGTTCTTATGTTTCTACTCATAGAAGGAATTCTATATTCGAAAATAGTTGCTGGAAATGGTAATAATCCAGCACCTTCAGCTTTTGTCTTGAAGTATAACATTCCGGGTTTTGTTCCTTGTATGATATACATTTTCTTAATATAAAAGTTATTGTTGTGAATAACTAAATATTCAGCGCCATTAACTGATACAGGCTTTAAAATATTTTTATTATGGCCTTGACTGGCTTCAACAAAGCAATTTAAATATTGTATTTGACCGATTATTCCATTCCCATTCAAATTTAGATCACCTCCTAATTTCGGCCTGTAAAGAGCAAATCCACCTAAATCGAAAGCTGTTTCCATAATTACACCTGTAACGCTTGAACGAAATAGACTCAAACTATTATTCTGAATTCTATAGCCATTCAGATTTAAATCACCACCAAGTTTAGCCTCACTTATAAGAAAGCTGTTCATATTAATATTATTTAGCATTGTCAATTCACCTTTTTGACCGTCAAATAAGTTTGATGAATTATTAATCAAAGCATGTCCATTCAAATCTAAATCAGTTTGTAATTGTATTTTTTCATTCACGATTTTATAAGCTTCTGTGAAGTCGTAAACACTTGATGGAACGTCTACAGCTTCAAAATCAATACCATATGCAACACAATGAACTTTGTACTTATTTGGATAAGTTGGGTTAGCATTAATATGAATCGTACAATACAAATATTCAGGTGGTGAACTTACTCATGAGGAGACGCAAGTAGGCCTAAACTGGAAGTACTTGATTTCCGAACTAATTAAAATTGCGGTTTACTCCTTAATTAAACTTCTGTCAACAAAGAGAGGTGAACACGGATCAAATAGGATTAATATGTCAGTATCAAATTTAGTCTTGACGATTGAGGTGCGTTCAGTCACGTTGTCTCGTTTCCGCAGTCATTTGAGAAAACCGAGCCACGTAGAACTGTGTCGATGGCTCCGAGGAATATTTCTCGAGGAATATTCCCTACCAGCACGCTTTCCGGAGGATATTGTCCGAGTATTCAAGGCGAAGAGCTTTATAGACGATAGATGGAGAACCGTATCGAGGAAAAGCTTCTTCAGAGGATGAAATCGTTGCCTCATCATTTGGATTAATTGCGGCATTCCTTTCTCCGTGCACGAGATTGGCAATTATATCAAGAGGAGATCTTTGAGCAGCTAAGATGCTTTTTAAACAGCCTTGTCATTAGCGTACTTTGCGAAGCTCAAGCCGACGTATAAACGAGCACTCGCACGGCCGCGAGTAGTTCGAATCCTGTGATGAAGACTCAAACGAATCGCCGTTTGCAAATGTCAGGGTCATCATCGTTTGTTTCACAAGAAATGGATGAAGACATTGGCTGCTTATTACTAACCCTGCCACGTAGCTGCCCCAAAAAGGTAAGCTTAGAGAAATTCTCAATTTTTTTTTTCTGCGAACCTTGCACTCGGAAACACTGATAAGCGGCTTTCCATTGCGAGTGGCGCGAAATAGTTCTTGTAGCACGAAAAATAAATCCCAAGGAACAGATTTCGCGACAGAGGAGTAAATACTCACTATCTGAGGACCAAAATACTACAACAGACCCCGTCAACGAAAGGTAATTCCCGTTCCCTTTACGAAATCCGCACAATGTCACTCGTAAATTATGCTCACATTTCCTGAAACAAGTTATTTTCGTGTCTTAGGCCTTATTGAGGGGGTAAGAGGGATTCCTAGAACAGGATAAAATTGTAGTTTGCTACTTATCAATGTTTATAAGAACAAGAAGGGGGTAACTCGGACATATTAGGACATTTGACTTTTCAAAATAATTTTTGGTCAAAATCCCACACTAGGGCCTGAAATTTGGTAAAACTGGATCAAATTTCCCCACCTTAGGCATTAATTATATCTCTTTATAAGTATCACAGTTCTCCACTCCCTCTCCTTTCCTACAGATCAACCGGGATACATGATGATCTTGAATTTTTGTTGGAGGAGGAGCTGAGCAGTATTCAACTCTTTGCAATGTCACACATGGAAAGACAAAATACTTGGCAGCTTCTTGATTCTTTGGCTTTGTTGCCTACAAGATTAATTCCCTGCAGGAGGCTAACTGGGCACTGAGAAGTTATGGTCCAGAGTCCTTCAATGGGACCAACTGACAGTGCAAAAGAAGACTGGACAACAAACAGAAATTGGAAAACACAATATCCATGTTAGCTCAATTTCAGGTATGTAAACTCATTTATGGCAAATGGCCATTTTTTTTTCAGGTCCCACAAAAATGGATATCTTGGGAAATGTAGAATATACTGTGGGGCATGCACTCCCCATTGAGAAGATGGCATTTTTTCCTGAGAAATTTATTTTGTATATTTTTTGATTTTATGCTATTTGAGACTAGATCAACAGATTGGAAAAGATGTAAACAATTTGCATCTTTTCCAATCTGTTGATCTAGTCTCAAATAGCATAAAATAAGAAAAATATACAAAATAAATTGCTCAGGAATCACCAACGTTACCAGTAACATCCAGATGTATTGTCAGAGTATGCTGCTGTTGCCTTCAGCAATTCTTGTTTTCATTTTAACTGTATCACCAAGTATCACCAAGGTTACCAGTGGCATTCAGATGTATCATTGGAGTGTGCTGCTGTTGCCTTTAACAATTCTTGTTTTCATTTTCATTTTAACTGCTCAAGTATCACCAAGGTTACCATTGGCATCCAGATGTTTCGTCGGAGTGTGCTACTGTTGCCTTTAACAATTCTTGTTTTCATTTTCATTTTAACTGCTCAAGTATCACCAAGGTTACCAGTGGCATCCAGATGTTTCGTCGGAGTGTGCTACTGTTGCCTTTAACAATACTTGTTTTCATTTTCATTTTAACTGCTCAAGTATCACCAAGGTTACCAGTGGCATCCAGATGTTTCGTCGGAGTGTGCTACTGTTGCCTTTAACAATTCTTGTTTTCATTTTCATTATAACTGTTCAACTATCACCAAGGTTACCAGTGGCATCCAGATGTTTCGTCGGAGTGTGCTACTGTTGCCTATAACAATTCTTGTTTTCATTTTCATTATAACTGATAAACTATCACCAAGGTTACCAGTGGCATCCAGATGTTTCGTCGGAGTGTGCTACTGTTGCCTTTAACAATTCTTGTTTTCATTTTCATTATAACTGATCAACTATCACCAAGTTTACCAGTGGCATCCAGATGTTTCGTCGGAGTGTGCTACTGTTGCCTTTAACAATTCTTGTTTTCATTTTCATTTTAACTGCTCAAGTATCACCAAGGTTACCAGTGGCATCCAGATGTTTCGTTGGAGTGTGCTACTGTTGCCTATAACAATTCTTGTTTTCGTTTTCATTTTAACTGCTCAAGGATCACCAAGGTTACCAGTGGCATCCAGATGTTTCGTCGGAGTGTGCTACTGTTGCCTATAACAATTCTTGTTTTCATTTTCATTTTAACTGCTCAAGGATCACCAAGGTTACCAGTGGCATCCAGATGTTTCGTCGGAGTGTGTTACTGTTGCCTTTAACAATACTTGTTTTTATTTTCATTTTAACTGCTCAAGTATCACCAAGGTTACCAGTGGCATCCAGATGTTTCGTCGGAGTGTGTTACTGTTGCCTTTAACAATTCTTGTTTTCATTTTCATTATAACTGATCAACTATCACCAAGGTTACCAGTGGCATCCAGATGTTTCGTCGGAGTGTGCTACTGTTGCCTTTAACAATTCTTGTTTTCATTTTCATTTTAACTGATCAACTATCACCAGGGTTACCAGTGGCATCCAGATGTTTCGTCGGAGTGTGCTACTGTTGCCTTAAACAATACTTGTTTTCATTTTCATTATAACTGCTCAAGTATCACCAAGGTTACCAGTGGCATCCAGATGTTTTGTCGAAGTGTGCTGGTATTGCCTTTAACAATTCTTGTTTTCATTTTCATTTTAACTGTTCAAGTATCACCAAGGTTACCAGTTGTATCCATATGTATCGTCAGGGTGTGCTACTGTTGTCTTTAACAATTCTTGTTTTTATTTTCATTTTAACTATTGAAGTATCACCAAGGTTACTGGTGGCATGAGATGTCACGAATAGTCCACTTGTCTTGTGATTTAAAGTCAAACTAATCGAAACGGAATTTTTGTGACGGCCAATGATAGATAGTAGTCAACTTACATGTACTTGCGTACTTAAAGTTCCCCAAAATTCTTGAGGTGGAACAGGCTTAAATTAGGCATTTGAGTTTGTGCCACAGGATACCCACTTCGTTTGGTGTAATAATGAATCGAAACACAAAATAATGTTGTTTGAGCTATAGTAAATGTTTTTAATGAAAAAAAAAATGTGCTCAACAGATGAGAATGAAAAGAGTTAGTGTTAAAAGAAACTGTCAGGTGCTACGTCTTTTGGGGAGTGAAACACGAGAATATGGTTTGTCAACGGAATTGACTACCGTAAAGAGATTAAAAAAGCTGACGTTTCTAGTGTTTGCCCTTCCACAGATCGCATCGAGGAATTGCGGGTTATGTATGGTTTGTGCACAGAATCTGGAGCTACGTAAAAAACGGAAATAAATAGAATGAAAAGCGTTCATTGATACGATTTGAAAGATGAATTTTTGCTCTAGATTTTTCCCCCTTTCGGTGTTAACTTGATCCCGGGGAGGGGGGTGGGGTGGGGGTGGGGTGGGGTTGGGGTGTACTCCCAGAAAAATTGGGTAGGGTGTGCGGCCCCCTTCCCGAAACACTTACCTTATTTCAGAACAAAAACAGCGTTTCTCCCAACCCTATTTCAGACCTGATCAAAAATTTGATACCCTGTTTCAGACTTATTTCATGTGCGCGATAAAAGATAATTAAGGACAAAAAAGAAGGGCTTTTGCAGATGATCTTATCGCCTACTGTCGAAGAAGTAGCTTCTTCTAAAAAAGTATACCCAATCCAAGACGAATGGACAAACCATACCTTATTTCAGACCAAAATGTTCAAAATCGATAACCTATTTCAGACCAACACGGCTAAAAATTCATACCCTTTGGTGCCCCATATACCTGATATAGCGCATATAAGGGAGTACCACCTCCCCCGACCCTTTTTTTTCTTTTTCATTCGCTGATAATTATTAAAAGCAAATTAATGGTACCCAGCTACGCCATTCTTTTTCTTTTTTGTTTTTTTTGTTTTTTTTTTTTGGTTTTGTTTTTTGTGAATGATATATGAAATAAATCATACATGAACTGCGGAAATGAAATCAAATGAAGAATGATCCTCGCAGTTGTGAACGCAAATTATGCAATTGCGAAAAGAAGCCTGAAAAAAATTCAGGACTTCAACGGGGTTTGAACCCGTGACCTCGCGATACCGGTGATGACCCCGATGAAGTCGATGACCCCGTTGAAGTCCTGAATTTTTTTCAGGCTTCTTTTCGCAATTGCATAAATTGCGTTCACAACTGCGAGGATCATTCTTCATTTGATTTTTGTTTTTTGTAGGTTATACGTTGAGCACCAATTCTTCAATCAATACAAAGACCCTAAACCTGAACTATACGGTCACTACCTTGACGACGGCATCGGTGCAGTGTTTTGAGGAACTCAATGAATTTATAACCTCCGTCAATTCCTCTCATCTGGCTCTGAAATATACCTTGGAAATTATAGAAGCTTCGCTGGCTCTTCTTGATATCAAAGTTTCTATCCGTGGCAATAACTTATGTACCAGTGTGCTCTCCACAGATTCTCACAGTTATTTATTGTATTCATCTTCACATCCATCTCACGTCAAATAATGAAAGCCACTGCTCCCTGTTACGGTCGTAGGAAAATCCACGGAAATTTAATCAAATCAACATAGCCGGCGTTGAGTAAATTTTTCACAGACAAAGGAAAACGTGCTATAATTGTAAACGCTCACAAAATAAAAAATTAGAGTTATAACTGAACATACATTAATTGAGTGAACTCGCCTACCAGTAAGCGAACGAGTTGTAGAGGCGTAGGCGAGTTTACCGGTATTCCTAATTCGGCCGGATTTTCTTAATGAAAAAAAAAAAAAAAAAAAAAGAATGCGTGATTTGGTCTTCTGCATTATTGTTTGTTGTCTCGTCACTTTCTCACTCTCCCCGCCGAATAGAAAGTGATCCTAATTTTCTCACGGCTCAATCACAGTGTTTCCGGTGACAAAAATTAGTTTTGACAGCCGCACTTGCGAATTTTCACGCCTTCTACTTTACACGGGCTGACTCACTGACAGATTGAAATTCAAATATGTAAGGAATGCGGGGTCCACAACCCCGCATTCCTTTGTAATACTTCCAGATAGACTCCGCTGCGTCTCGTCATGAAGGTTTTTCAATCCATAATAAATATCTTGAATGATCTTCATTTCTGTTGTCAAATTTTCTCCCTACAGTTCTATGAATTGTAATTCCACCAGTTGCACTGAATGTTACACTACTAAAATTCATTCCTTCATAATCAGGAAATAGCCATTCAAGAATGAAAGTGTATTTTCCATCTTTTATTGTGCACATATTAAAACCAATTCTAGCTCTGTAAATATGATTAGCTTCTTTATTCAAGTCTATATCAATGACCTTTATTGAAATCAAATGTGGTGAACGAGGTAAATCGACATATCCATTAACTTTCAAGCCATATTCAGTACTGACTTCATCGATATCATTCATCAAATATTTGAAAGCATTCTTTGGATGAGAAGCAGATGAAATATGACTTTTTTCTAATTGATCCAAATTTATGGCATCGGTTTTATTTGTTCCTTCTTTTAAGTTAATGATTTTATGCCCTCCAAGTTTTAAGTCTGCTGCCATCGCATTTGTTCCATTCAATAATAAAGTGTTTGCTCTGATGGTTTGTGAAGCTCGATTTAAAACTCTAAAGTTCACTGCATCAGTTTCATTCACCACGTCCGCTAAATTCGTCACTTTATTTCCACTCATTGACAAATTTCCATACATCGCAGTCGAACCGTCTCGTCGAAGAAAATACTCGTCGGCATACCTTTTTGTCTCCGCATCGTCTAAATTTACGGGCGGAGCAAGATCAGTAATGGCATTGTTGTTCATATTTAGATTTTGTTGTGCGATTGCATCAAGTTTGGTTTGCAACCTCTGGTCCACATATTTTTTATTAACTGCATTTTCAGCTGGTGTACTATTATCAACATCTTTTAAATCTTGAATTGTGTACCCGGCCATGTTCAGATCGCCCTCAGCTGGGTTGGTTCCATCCCTTTTTATGCAGCTTGCAATTTGAGAGTCAACGTAGCTTTTGTTTGTGGCGTCAAGAATGTCTTTGGGGTAACCCATTCTTGTGATAAGGTTTTCCCCCATGTCCAGGTTTCCTGTCATTGCAACACTTCCATCTTTTTTAACTAAGTCCGATTTGTCAAAATTGGCAATTTGTGTGTCAACATATGATTTGTTTACAGCGTCTTGTGGGTTTGAGGGGTTATCCTGCAGGTTGATGATTTTGTTTAATTTCATGTCAACATTACCACCAAATGCAACATGGCCGTTTTCAATTTCATAAGCTGGGTCATGGAGAAAGTAAGACAAATTGGTATGAAAGCCAAAAGCTCCATAAACAATGATATGTGTTTTGGTTTTAGGCGCTGGAGCTGTGCTGGAAAGTTCCACCTGTATTGCCGCTTGCCCACCACTGGTTTTTTCTATCTGGAAAAGTTTTTTCATGTAACCATCAACGTGTGGAGTTTGGGAAAAAACCTTCTGATTGTCCCGCGTCGCGCATGTTAACTGTGGGAAGTAATATATCGACTGTTGCATTTCGAGGGTCAGAGGGTGAGAAAAACTCAGTAACAAATGTGTACCGTCCATTACTCAAAGATGTCACATCAAAACGAATTTTGGATGTAAAGTTGCCACTTCGTTTGATGAAAAAAGACAATGACGACTTGTTTATGTGATAAGGTGATCTGTCGAAATTCTCAATTTGAAGGTTTTCCACACCACTGACTGCAGAAGACTTGGATATGTCTTTTAACAAAAAGGCAAATGGATTGCGTTGAGTACCTGATGCTGAAAAAACAAGGTCATCAACATACCTCTTTGTGGTTGTATCATTGTCTGCAGTTGGTGCTGCTACATTAGTCAATTTTTTGTTTTCGATATCATAATTACCATCTTGTGTTAATTTAAATCCATTATCACCTTTATCACCTTTATCGCCTTTTGGACCAATTGGACCTCTATCACCTTTATCACCTTTATCACCTTTTGGACCAATTAGACCTCTATTACCTTGGTCACCTTTATTACCTTTTGGACCAATTGGACCAGCTGGACCTCTATCACCTTTATCACCTTTATCACCTTTTGGACCACCAGGACCTCTATCACCTTTTGGACCTCTGTTACCAGTTCTTATATTATCTTGATTTGGTTCGAAATTGAATATACTCATATAATATTAGATTAGATTATACCATAAAAGTTTCTCTTTACTGTTTTCATTGGCTTGTCAACATAACAGAAGGAATACGGCTTTTTGGTTGCTTCAATATACTTTTGTTTATCGATTCCAAGCTCTTGGGAAATAATATTTCGCTCTCTTGTGGATGGAAAATCATAAAGACAGAAATGGCTGCAATTAAGTCTAACAGATTTTGGACAACCATAAAATGACTGTGTCAGGTACATTACAGAACAATTTTTATGACGGCCTTGAATGAAATAGCTTATTATTTGATCTTGTTTTTTGTCAGTCACGAAATCATCAAACACAACCAGTCGCTGCAAATCAGTGTCTTGAATTTGTTCAACAGGTAAAATCTCATCTTGACTGCAAATTAAAACGGGGTAACCAACTTGTTTGCTTATTATATCCATCACTTGCTGCAAATATTTATATTTGTCTTGATCTAAGTTTTTGGCGTATAGATGTATTTGATCGTAATAGACAAGCGGTTCCATAATCAAGTGCATAAACAGTGTTGTCTTTCCGGATCCAGAATTTCCAGCCAATAACATTCTGAATGTATCTTTTGGCATATATGGATACAACTGTCTGAAAGACTTGTTTGAATTCTGGATTATATCATAATTTGGAATTTCCATATGTTAATAGTTTAGATTAGTCTAACACATTTGTATATGGATATTGAGCGTATGAAAAGGCTTCTTCAAAGTGGAATTGAAGCTGGACAAAGGACAAGTGAAGTTCGTGATGTTATCAAGACTTATGAAAACGCAAAACAGGATGCATATGATACAACATCAGAATTATTGAAACCAACTATTGAAGCACAGAGAAGTGTGAAGGAAAGTATAGACAAAAAACAGGATGAAGTTATTGAACAGTTGAAAAAGAATCAATTGGCTTTGACAAGTGGACTTGATGATGTTATTGAAGCTAATAGAAGAGCTATTACAATGGGTATGGAACTCCCTTTGGCAATTGAAGAACCAAAAGATAAGGAAAGTAAAACCAACATTTTAAATATCGATAACTATTTCAATAAAGATGACAGAATTATATTAAAAAATAACAAGCTTTTAAAACCAAAAGATTTGACTCAAGTCGTCCCACAAAAACTTCTTGAAGAAAAGAAAAAAAGCTGCAGATATCGCCCAGAAATTAGGAAGTAAAAAAGCAAAAGTAAAAAAATTAGAAGATAGACAATATTATGATAGAGAATTACAAACTTTGAAGAAATATAGAGATACGATTGCAGATGTATTAGCTTCTTACAAATACAAAACAGGACAAGGTATGAAAAAGAGAAAAGTGCAATATGGAGCTGGTGTTGTCCATTATAATAATATCGGTGACTTGCTTTCACGACTACAGTTACTCGGTGGGTCCATTTTTGCTGGTAATAATAGCATGGGTGTGAGAAATGAGTTTGTAAACATATTGCATACATTAAGCAAACTGGGTATTGTTGGAAACAAGGAGCTTAATAAAATAATGACTAAATATCTAATGTAATATTATATGACAGAAATTTCATTACGATTCAACAGTAAAAACAGAGACAAAATTGGTGTTAGCAAGAGCCATGATTTTGAAAAAAGATTCAATACTCCTCTAGTATTATCAAATGATATGAAATATGAAATGGCTGTGAAGTCTATTAACATGACATACAGCTGGTATAACATCAGACAATCTTACGGGAATAATCAAATTAAATATAGCCATGACAAAGGTACAAACTGGGAAACAATAACATTCGTTAATGGTATGTACTCATATGATGAAATTAATAGCTACATTCATGAGTACTTGAGAAAAAATGGACATATACTGAATCCATCTGAAACAGACGAATCAAAATTTAAGTATGGTATTAATATATTTTTCGTTTTATCAACATATCGTATCTTGATTGAACTGAATGAAAACTATCGAGTGGATCTGAGAAATTTTGATTTCAGAAATCTTATCGGGTTTGATTCAAAAATAATTTCAGCCACTGAATATGGAACAAACTTACCTGATATAACACGTGGAGTAGATGAAATCTACATTAATTGTGATAAGGTGACGGACAGTATCGTTGATGGAAATTCCACAAATACTATTGCTGTTATTCCAGTAACAGATCTCGTCAGAAGTTTACCATTCAATTATAAACCTCTTTTTCTTTCATGGAATCCAGTCTCAACACATACAATCAGTTCAATACGCTCCTATGTCACAGACTCTTCTAGAGCTCCAGTTGATTTAAATGGGATAGATTGGTATATTGAGTAATTCTTGAGAGGGACTGAATTATAAAACCTAATAGCATATGAAAAGGTTTGAATTAAAAAAATATGAACATTATGGTGAAGGTATTCTGACTGACATCGTCAAAACAGCTGGAAAAAAAGCGGCTGAAAAAGCAGCTACAACAATTGGTGAACATGCTGGCAAAAAAAGTGGTGATAAAATAATAGAACTTTTGAGAAAGATGAAGGGTGGAATCAAGACTGGGGGTGAGATCAAAAGAAAGAGAGGCAGACCTCGAAAAATTAAGTAACTTTTATCTAACACAATAATATATGTCAAACTATCGCGACTCAAAATATATCGAACGATATGAAGATGTGGTGTTCGAACTAGAGACAGCACTTAATACTGTAGTAGCAAATAATGCTCATCAGAGGAAAACAGGTTACCGATTTGTTGTTGATAACAGTGGAGAGACAACACCATTTGACTGGTATAATGCCCGTTTTAATGTTATTTTCATTGTAAAAAAGCTTGCAGATGGAGCTGACATTGTTGCTGCAGATCGAAATGGTATTGTTAATTCAATTAACGCTCTTATTAACACCATTAATGTAAAAATGAATGGTCTTGATGTTTATGAATGCCGTGATGCAAACCAAGCCACAAATATTAAGTCGTTGCTTGAGTATTCACAGGGTTATGCTGTAAGTCAGGGAACCAATGAGTTCTTCTATCTTGACACCAGCAGAGATGCTGAAAACAGAGCGGCACAAGCTGCTTATAACGTTGGATTTACAAAAAGAAAGAATCTGTTGAATGGTGCAAATGGTTCTGTAAATGCAGAGATAGCATTGAACAGATACGGTTTTTTCAAGAGCTTTTGGGATGAACTTATGCCTAACTCAAAAGTAGAGGTGAACCTAACACTTGAGAGTGATGACAATCTTGTTTGGCAGGCTTCTGATGAATGTCGTGTGGTACTAACTAAATTCCAGCTAATTGTTCCTCGTATTATTTTTAATTCTGCGGGAAAGTCCTTGTACATGAGCAAGTATCTTGACAATAGAAAGTGGACTTACATGAGAGAAATGGTTGAGAGAGGCAATTCAACAAGACAGCAGTCAGCCAATTTCCGTATCTCCACAGGAATAAACAAACCAAGGTATGTATTTGTGTTCATCATCAATGACCTTAATGATTCGAATCAGGAAACTAATAAATTCTTGTACAACAATTTTAATGTTGTCAACAATAGAAAACTGAATGATTGTTATCTTGAGGTAGGGAATGGAAATGATTATCCAGAGGTTCATTACAAACCTTCAACAGAGCCTGCAAGAGTGTTCAGAGATGTTTTGAAATATGTTCATGTTGTAAATGACTTCAGTGATAGCACTCTTCTCAACAGAGAAAACTTTGGTACAATATTCCCTTTCATTTATTTTGATCTGACAAAACAGAAACAGGATATTAAAGATGGAATGACAAAACTGACTTTCAAATACACTTTGAGTGCTGCAACAAATGCTGATTATAGTGTGTATGCACTGGTTATGTATGAGCAGGATGTTGAAATGAGAAAGACTGATGGAAAGTTGATTCTGAGATCTATGTAAATGGAATAATTAATTGGAAATAATTAAATAAATTAAATAAATTAAATAATTAAATAAATTATATTTAATTTAGTATAAGCATATAATATATGACTACTTATCATCCTCATGGAGTGAGACTTTCAGAAGGTCAGAAAGAAAAATTAGCAAAAGCTATTAAATCAAATTCAGCAGTAACATTGAGGTTATCTCATAATGAATTGTCTGGGGGTGATCAACTCATGTTGACAAAAAGGCAAATCAATAAACTGATGAAATCAAAAAGATTGGGAAAAGGTTCAGACATCAGTATATCAAAAACTCAAATCAGAAAAGCTGTTGTACATGGAGGTTCTCTTTGGTCAAGTCTTTTTTCACTTGGAACAAGACTATTACCATATGCAGGTAAGGCAGTAGCTAAAGCGGCTCCAGCATTGGCCACAGGTGCTCTTTCTTCATTAGCAAGTCTCGGCATTGATAAATTA
Source organism: Pachyseris speciosa (assembly GCA_016490735.1). Taxonomy (NCBI): domain Eukaryota; kingdom Metazoa; phylum Cnidaria; class Anthozoa; order Scleractinia; family Pachyseridae; genus Pachyseris; species Pachyseris speciosa. The sequence continues at coordinate 104,281 of JAEMWC010000414.1, read as the reverse complement.
TTTGGAAAGAAACAAAAAGGAGGATTTCTTATTCCCAATGCCAATTTATCCCAATTATTGAATGTAGGAAATTTATTGAATACGAGACAGATGGCAGATATTATTCAAAAAATGCAGTATGGTGGAGATGTTGTTATAAAACCAACAAAAGCTCAAACTGGAAAAGGTCTCGGAACAATACTGGCGAGTATTGGAATTCCTTTAGCCATAGAAGCAATCAGAAAATTAACAGGGTAGGGTTTGCATGTTGAACACATCCGTCCTAGACGGTCATTACCAGTTCATGTTCCAGATTCCATTGCAATGAATAAAAATACAAGTGGTGGAAAACAAGTTATGTTTCCATGGAGATCACCCCCAGTTGTTGGTGAATGGGATAACCCAATCGGTTATGGAATGAAAAAAAAAAGACCAAAGGAAAAGGGCTTCTATTGGGAAAAAACAGTCCCTTCAATTCAATCCCCATACTGGGAACAATTCTTTAAAATTCATCAATAAACCATTATCCAACTTTGATTTGTTGAATTGGGTAAAACAACTTGGAATAAAACATTTTAGAGGAGTTTTCAGTCGGGATGACAAAGAGTGTGGAATAGTTAATCTTGACAGTCGGATTGGACCTGGCACTCATTGGGTATGTTATCGGAATATGGACACATACTGTGAATACTTCGACTCATTCGGATTGATGATGCCGACAGAAGTTCAAATATATATGGCTACAAGTGGGAAACAACTTGAATACTCTGGTGATGAGATACAAGAAAGGGATTCAGTATTGTGTGGATATTGGTGTTTGTACTATCTGCTTGAGAGACAAAAAGGTACATCAATTCTGGATACAATACACAACTCCAAATTCAGTCCAACAGACCCAAGTGTCAATCACAGATTCATAATAGACTACTTTAAAAATATCTAACTTACTGATATAATGGTAAAATCATATTGTGTTACACAGAAGAAAGTAACTGAATGTGTACCAGGAAGTGAAAGATATCAAAAGACTAAAAATGGTCGAACTATGATGAAATGCACTTGTGCTGAATGTGGGATAACAAAGACTAAATTCATCAAGAAACGGGGAAACTGATTGGCCCGTCTGAAGGGGCGGGCATACTAGATTCAGCCGCAGATATGGCTCTCACAGGATTCTTGGAACATGGTGTCCCTTATTTAGCGAAGAAAGGTGTTGAAATGGGGAGATATTATGCTTCAGAAGCAATGAGAAATCCAAAGCTGCAAAAGCAATTGATTGATAAAGGACTTTCCCTTGCAAAGCCGACGATCACAAAGGTGGGGACTGAAGCTTTGAAACAACTCTCAACAAAAGTGAGACCAAATATTCGTTACAAAACAGATATCAAAGGATTAGATTATGGCAAAGGTATTGACATTCATAAGGTTATTGGCAAGCTTCCTAAACCAAAAGCAGGTTGGACTCCAAGTAAGTATAAGTACATGGGACCATATAATCCTCTTCATGAACAGTTGGAATATGATCCATTGACTGGAGAGGTTTTAAAGTGGAATGTACAACCTTATAATAAGGTGGATGAGATAGCAGCTTACCACGATATTTGTTATGATATGGGAAAAGATAAAGGTGATTGTGACAGAACAATGGTAAAATCTCTCGATCAAATACCGTATGGTGAAATGCCAAAATGGGGTCAAACAGCTAGATTCCTAATCAACAAAAAGGAGAAACTAGGTTTAGGTGTTTCAAAAAACGGCAAAAGCCGTCGAGTGAAGAAAACTGGCAAGAAAAATTAGCAGATGAATTACATACACCCATAAAACGCAATTTCACTCGGCGGCGTGTGATTGTAAATAAAATTGACGAAATATGGGCAAGTGATCTAGTTGAAATGCAACAGTTCAGTAAATGGAATAAGGGATACCGATATCTTCTTATGGTTATTGATGTCTTCAGCAAATATGGTTGGATTGTCCCATTGAAGGATAAAAAGGGTGAATCCGTCACTGAAGCATTCAAAACAATATTCAAGGAAGGTAGAAAACCACAATATCTATGGGTCTCGAAAATGAATTAAAAAATAAATTATTATAATATAATATACAAATGCAAAAATATTCCTACGATAATAAAGAATTAGATGTATCAATAGATTGTTATGTTGATGATAACAATGACATATGGTTCAGAGGTAGAGACATAGCTACTATTCTTGACTATAAAAATCCACAAAGAGCAATCAGAAATCATGTTGTATCTGATGATAAAATCTTGATAGACCTCAAAATAATCACAAATTCACGGGGACCAAAACGGTCCCTCGTGCTGAGACCATTGAAAAAACTTTCAAATGTTTTTTTATAAATGAATCAGGATTTTATTCACTCATATTATCTTCCAAAAAACAAGAAGCTGTAAAATTCAAACATTGGGTTACATCGAAAGTATTGCCGTCAATCAGGAAACAGGGATATTACAAACAGTTCAATGATAGAAGCAATAACATGATATTAATTGAAAATGAAAATGATCTGCATTATAAGATTGTTTCATTCATCAGAAAGAAATATGATGATGCATTAATGATCGCTGGTTTAGGTGAGAATCAAATAAGCTCAAATATTAGAATCAGAAGTTATAACAAAGGGTATATGCCTGGCCAATGTGATTTGATGCTGTTGAATCCTACTAGAAAATACAGTGCTTTATGTCTTGAATTTAAAAGTCCAACAGGTGTGTACCAAGTATCGGATAAACAAAAAAATATGAAGAAAATGTATGAGAAAAATAAATGCAGATACATCATTAGCAACTATTTTGAAGATTTAATTCATGAAATAACTAAACACTAAAGAGAGTATAAAATACTTATCAAGAAGAAGAACAGATTTAAACGCATGATTAATATTATATAAAAAATAAATATATAGTATTATATTATATGGAAAATCAAGATGTTAAAAAAGGTCGTGGAAGACCTAGAGTTCTAACTGATGATGAAAGAAGAAAAAACAAGACTAAATGTATGTTTAATAAAAAGTGGTATTGTAGCATTTGTGATAATGGAAAAAATTACACACTTGCTGGAAAATGGTGCCACTTGAAAACAAATAAGCATATTAAAAACAGGGCGACTGAAAATAGAGACATAAATTATGTTATGGAAATGACTGGAGCAAGTTTAAGTGAAACATTATATGCACTAAGATGTAATAATTTTGATGTTGTGGATGCTATAATGGAGATCAATCATTCAAGTTAGGGAAATCAATCATTTAAATCAGGGAAATACAGTTCAAAGGAACCAGAATTTGGTTCACTTGAATTTAACCTATATTTAAACGCAATACAAAGGTACTTAAAAATAAAAATCTATAGATATTATATAGAATGGAAAATTTTATCTCAACCAATAGTATGGATAAAAAGAGTCTAAAAAAACTGAGCAAATCCCAGCTCATTGAATTGCTGTTGAAGCAGCAGCAGAAGAAACCAAAAATTGTTATCGTGGATGATTACAAACCAATCCCTCCACCTAGAACTAAAAAACTGAAGAGAACAACGCAAAGACCAACAGTGAAACAATTGGTTGATTATTTTGAGAGGAAAAGATTACCAGCACCACCAAAAGAATGGTTGGAAGAAATAGAACAATTGAAAAAGAGACCTGTGCCGGCACCTAGAACCAAAAAGGTTCAAAGGCCTGTGCCATTAGCAAGGACAAAGATAGAGCAAACAGAAAAAGCTCTGAAGGGCTTCACAAAGTCTTTTGAAATTGATATAAAAAATGACAAAGACCCGCTAGAACAACTATTAAACACAAGAATGGCAATCGAAAAACACATTAAAAAAATGTTAAATGAAATGAAAGGACTGAAATTTGTTGAAACACTTAAGGTAAAGTTCACAAAAACATCAGATGGACAAATAGAGTATCAGACCGCATATTTCAATAGTGTAGCTCAAACAATTGTGAATAATCTGAAAGTCACTGAATCACTACAAATATCAAAACAGCAAATCTTGAATAAAATAGCTGTATGGGTATCTGAAGGTTCAGGTTGGACTGTTGATTCAGTTGATAGTCATTATATCAATGTTGTCAAATATCAACTAATGAGGGGTTCTTCATACATAAAACTGCCACATGAACTAAGAAATAAAATAGGTTTAATTAACTTGAAAAATGAGGATAATGAATGCTTCCGATGGTGTCACATCAGACACTTGAACCCACAAGACAAAGATCCACAGAGGATTAAAAAAGTTGACAAAAAATACATTGAAAAATTGGATTACACTGGTATTGAATTTCCGGTAACTATCAAACAGTACAACAAAATAGAAAAACAAAATGAGATCAACATCAATGTATTCGGTTACGAGGAGAAACAACCTTATCCAATTTATGTTTCAAAAGAAAAATATGAAGACTGCTTGAATCTCCTTCTGATAACTGAAGATGAAAACAAGCATTATGTGTTAATCAAAGATTTTAACAAGTTGATGTACAATCAGACTAAACACAAGGGAAGAAAACATTTCTGCATGCATTGTTTGCAGTGTTTCAGCTCCGAAAGAGTATTAACTGATCATAAAGATAATTGCATTCAAGTGAATGGAACACAAGCAATAAAAATGCCAGAAAAGGGTAAAAAAATATTGAAATTCAATAATTTTCATAAACAACAACCTGTACCATTTGTGATTTATGCTGATTTTGAAGCCATAACTGAGAAAATACATGGTTGTCAACCTAATAATGGTAAATCATACACTGAGGCTTATCAGAAGCACACTGACTGTGGATATGGTTATAAGGTTGTCTGTTGTTATGATGACAAACATAGCAAACCCGCAACAATTTATAGGGGTTAAAAGGCTGTGTACAAATTCATGGAAGCTATGTTAGATGAAGTAAAGTATTGCAAAAAGGTTATGAAAAAGGAATTCAATAAACCATTGAAAATGACTGAGGATGATGAAAAAGAATTCCAAAAAGCTGAAATGTGTCACTTCTGTGATAAGAAGTATACTGATAAGGATATTAGAGTCCGAGATCATTGTCACATTACTGGTAAATACAGAGGTTCTGCTCACCAAGATTGTAATCTGAAACTCATAATAAACCCAGAAGAAATAAAAATTCCAGTTATATTCCACAATCTGAGAGGTTATGATAGCCATTTCATTATGCAAGAGATTGGAGCTATTGTCAAGAAGCACACTTATAAAAACAAGAAAGGTGAAGACTGTCAAATGAATATCAATGCTATCCCAAATAACATGGAGAAGTATATGGCCTTCATGCTTGGTAATCATCTTACCTTTATTGATAGTTTCCAATTCATGAGCTCCAGTTTGGATAGACTAGTCAATAATCTACCAAAAGAAGCACTGAAATATTCATCTCAAGAGTTCAAAGGTAATGATCTTGATTTAATGACACAGAAGGGGGTATATCCTTATGACTACATGGACAGTTTTGATAAATTTAATGAGAAGCTACCATCAAAAGAAGATTTTTACAGTATATTGAATAATGAGCATATATCAGATGAAGACTATATGCGTGCTCAGAATGTATGGGACAAATTCTCTCTCAATAATATGGGCGATTATCATGATCTGTACCTTAAAACAGATGTACTCCTACTGGCTGATGTATTTGAAAACTTCAGAAAAACATGCCTTGAGTACTACAAACTGGATCCATGTCACTACTTCACATCTCCAGGTCTATCTTGGGATGCAATGCTTAAAATGACAAACATAAAATTAGAATTGATGACAGACATTGATATGTTTCAATTCATTGAAAAGGGCCTGCGTGGTGGTATATCATACATAGCCAACAGATACGGTAAAGTAAATAATAAATACATGAAACATTACAATGAGAAGGCGCCATCTAAGTATATTATGTATCTAGATGCTAACAATCTTTACGGTTGGGCTATGTCACAATACCTTCCAACAGGTGGATTCAAATGGTTGTCAGAAAAAGAAATAAGCAATTTAGACCAGACAAACTATAAAGAAGATGGTAAAAAGGGATTGATACTTGAAGTTGACTTGGAATACCCCCAAGAGCTGCATGATTTGCATAATGACTATCCACTTGGACCTGAAAAGATCAAAGTAACTAAGGACATACTGTCAGATTACTGCAAAAAAATAGCTGATAAATTCAATATTTCAACAGGCTTAGTTCATAAGCTAATCCCAACATTAAGCAACAAAGAGAAGTATGTGCTCCATTATAGAAACCTCCAATTATACACCAATCTCGGTTTGAAAATAACTAAAATCCATAGAGTTCTTGAGTTCAATCAATCCCCCTGGCTTAGACAGTATATTGATTACAACACTCAGAAAAGAACTAATGCTAAAAATGCTTTTGAGAAAGACTTTTTCAAACTTATGAATAATAGTGTATTTGGTAAAACAATGGAGAATCTCAGAAAAAGAGTAAATGTAAGACTAGTAACAGATGAGAAGAAACTTATAAAATTAGCAAGCAAACCCACTTATGTAAGCAGTAAAATATTCAATGAAAATCTAGTTGCTGTTCATAAGATCAAAGAAACACTTACTTTAAACAGGCCGGCATATGTAGGAATGTGTATTCTAGATCTTAGCAAGACGTTGATGTATGATTTTCACTATAATTACATTAAACAAAAGTACGGTGATAAAGCAAAGCTACTATTCACAGATACAGACAGCTTAACATATGAAATTGAAGCTGAAGATGTATACTCAGACTTCTGGAATAATAAAGATAAATTTGATAACAGTGACTACTCTGAAAGCTCACCATATTTTAACAAAACAAATAAAAAAGTAATTGGAAAAATGAAAGATGAAGCTGCTGGTATACCAATAACTGAATTCATTGGTTTGAGATCAAAGATGTATAGCTATATGAAAGATAATCAGAAAGGAGGAAAGACAGCAAAAGGAATCAAAAAGATTGTAATCAAAAAGAATATCAAACATGAAAATTATAAAGAAACATTATTCAATAATAAACAGTTGCATCACAAAATGAAAACAATCAGAAGTCAAAATCATCAATTGGGTAGTTATGAAATCAATAAAGTATCACTCAGCTGTTTCGATGACAAACGATATATATCAAAAGACGGAATCAACAGTTTTGCATATGGACATTATCTCACCAAAAACTAACCCATCAGAAGGAACCACAGCACAAAACCAAAATTCCAAGAATTCCATCAAATTAAAAAACTATAGATATCATCAAATTAATCAACTATAGATTACCATAATACGAGACCAAAAATTGGAAATATATAGTTACTAAATTTTGGTTTTACATTAAATTTAATTTTTGTGCTGAAACCATTTGATTGATTTTGCGTTGATACCATTTGATTGATTTTGCGTTGATGTCATTTGATTGATCTGTGCGCTGAAACCCCCAAACACTATACTACTTACGTCGCCGCTATCTTATATCAAAGAAAAGAAAAACCCTGACTCTGGGCAGGGGTTGTTAACCCACAACCAACTCGTTTGCAACCTGTTTTATCACAAGCTCTTCCTCGTTCAGCACAGCGGCAAAGATTGTGTAATCCTGAGCATTAGCGGCTTCATTCAACCGGTATTGCAAAATCAGCTTCTTTGGGTCGCCCGTCATGCTTTTTTTGGTCGCTCTGAGTTCGAAGTAAATGACAGGGTAAAGAGTCGAGTACTTGGCCACATTCAGCTGTGTTCCCGTGTTGTAATCATTTTTCCTGTATCTGTAGTCAATCAGATCGCGGCGGATGCGCGTTTGATCATTGCCCTCATAATCGAGTTCGGGGCAATAACTCCCACCGTACTGAAGGCGGCAAGTGCTCACTAATGCTGAGTCGTCCCCATCAAGGTCAAAGGTGTCGAAGCTGTAGGGGTTGAAGGTCAGAGCGCTTTGCTTTTGTGTTTGTTGGAAGAAAACGAAGACGTGTTTGGCGTTTTTCACGCCAGGAGATATTTGCCATTGTCCGCCGGCATCTCCTCGGCTGGAGCTGGTGATCAGCGTTTCTTTCAAGTAACACCATCGAGTCGGTTTCAGGAAATTTTCGTTGACCATTTTTTGCCCTTCAGGCGACAGTTGCAGTTTTGGAACCCACAAGTCGAGCTTCCGGACAACAATTCGCCGCCCGGTGGCGTTGTTCTGAAACATCATTTCGGCGTCATTCTCCAGCTCAATTTCGAAATCAAGTTGCATCGGGGGTAAGAGTTTGTGCGACAGCTCCTCGAAAAAACGAATAGCGGTTGAGGAGAATGACGGTCTTGACCGTCCCGGCACCTCGCGAACGAACATGCCGCGCTTGGATTCCGAGCTTCGTTGCGGGGGTAGCGGGGTTTGTCACGGTTGTGTTGTCAATTTCGAGATACCAGAACTCGTCTTGGGCCACAGTTCTCGAATAATCGTCAGAATATTCCAACAAGTTTTTGATGAATATCACTTTGCTTCGTAAACTTTCTTCCCCGCAGATCTCACAGCGAGTTTTTAGGTCTTTCTCATCCATTGATGGTTCCTGTGAGTTTTACAACAGTGACAAACCGGTGTTTCAAACGCTTGAAGAGCGAGTCAAGCTTCGCCAGAAAAGGAGCCTCTCACAGAAATCACGCGAAAATTCATCGCTGCCGACTGAAAACCATGGCAACGGGACAAACAAACCATCAGCATGGCAAGCAGCCTCTGTGACGAAAACTGTTGCATTACCGTTAAAACCGTTAAAGCACGTTTCGTCGTCTCAAGCAGCGTCCAAAAAAGATGTTTTGCCGTTGAAGCACGTTTCTGCAAGTCGGCCGTCGTCAAGGAAGACCGTCCAGCCTTTAAAGCCATTAAAACACAGTCTTCCGATTCGAGCATCTGCGAGACTGAACCGAGCCAATAGCTCACCAAGTTTTAACCAGTCGCCGCTCGTTACACCGTCTGAGAAACCGCGTAGGCCCACGTGGATTTATGACGCAGCAGAGTTTTCGTCATCGCCTTCAGATATACCCGGTTTTGGCGGAAAACAAGTCACGTGCTCCATCCCTGCGTCGTCAAGGTCTTTGAAGCATTCCTTGCGGTCGGAAAGAGCCGACAAAACATCATGGAAGTTGAAAGAAAAAGACGTTTTTGCGTTTGACGAATAGAGAGGAAAAGTCAAATGATCGACATTTTTTATCTTACTTTAGTGCTCATGAAGTCTTTAACGAACAATTTCTACTCATATTGCCTTCTTTTAAGCTAAGAAGGACTGTAAAAATTCGTGTTTTATGCATGAACGTTAGCCAATTTTTGTGTAAAGTTCACATTTCCCTTTTAATCTGCCAATGAACCTGCGCACTTTTAAAAAGATATTTTGATGTTGTTATTTCATACTGCATTCAAATTTTATAAAGCGTTCATTGTACATAGAATGTTATCATAATTATAAGAGGAAACTTTAGTCACAGCACCATCCTGACTAATGCTTGATTTGAACTCTGTTTGACATTTCTTTAACTAAAGTTTTAGAAAACAGTGTTTCCGAATTTTTAAGCCAGCTTTCAATGATGCATTTTACGACGAACTAAAAATTGTTTTAAATTTTTGAGGGAACAAATTTGAAACAAGTGAATGCGGTTTTAAAATGTATAGTTTATATTGGGTAAATAATAAACGAGTATCAGAAAGGAATTGAAATGTTTATGTTGATCGGGTGAAATGTGATTAACGTGTAGCGAACCTTTCAGGGTGCTGCCTCCTGGTTCTCGGGTATTTCTGCGTGGTTTTGATTACATGTATGTGAGAAAAGCAGTCATCTCTGAAAAATGCAAGTTTACCTCTATTTTCTTTATGGGTTCCAATATGCCTTGCTAACCTAAAGCAACAATAAGAGCTTTGAAAAACGCTGTTCATCTAACACCATAATATTGTTTTCGCTAAAATAATCTTTGCACCTGTTTGAAACGCATTGCACCTTTTGTACCAAATCTTGACTAGTTATCTTGACTTTTCATTGGCTGTAAAAGTTGCAAAATCTGGCCATCATCTGTCCCACGACCGAGCTAGTGAGGGGCTCGGGTCTATTCTCAATTTGACATCACAAGCTGATTTACATGGCATCAAGCCTTTGTAAACATGCATGCAAAGCAGTTTGACGTCAAATCGAGAATAAGCCCACGCCCGTTCTGACTCGATCGTGTACCCAATGATGCTTTGTTTTATTTGTGTTTTGAAGCCCATAAAAAGTCCAAAACTGGAAATAAAGGTGAAATGTGCAACGATTTATTTTAGTGAAAATATATTTTGGTGTTACGCGCACTTTAAATATTAAAGAAGGAAATATATGTCTTGGTTACCACTCATATTCTTGGATTCGATTTTTTGCTAAGACACCCCATTATCAATGATATCGATTATTTGGTATCCAAATTGGCCTATGCCCCGCCGCCCTAAAAAAACTCATTTAACGCAACAGTCAATCGAAACCTTGGCGCCATGAGTCATAGCGGGAATTTTACTTCCCCGCCCCTCGGGTCATGTAGACTGTTAATGCAAATGTCATGGGCTTCCCCGGTGGGGTCGATCCTCGGACCAACCAGGGAGACTTGTGGGGAATACACGGAGATGAATGGGATTCTTTTCCTGAGGGTAGGGGAAAATCTCAACATTGTTTGTTGATCAAAGTTTAGGGGGTGGTGGAATTCACGAGTTTGTAAAGGATGTCAAGGGAATTTTCTCCTGAGAGACACCTACCCAAACTCTTTAACTTGCAAGATTCCCCGACCACCCGTTCCCCCACCCCCCGGGGGGGAATTCCTCAAGTGCTGTTGATCGGAGCTGTTTGTACGTTGTTTGCAATGTTTGCTCCATCTGCGGTCGACGTACTTATCCAGGAAGTCGTAGTAGAACTCCAACATCCGCAGCTTCGCCAGCTGGTACACTGCAATTCCGACTTGAAAGGGCCGCTTTATCACGACCCTGGGCTTCCAACTTTCCAACTCGTACGCGTCCCCGATTTCGTTCAGACCCTCAAAGGGCTCTGTCGACGACTTTCTCGTCTCGCGTGTAAACCACGTTCGTTTGCCGCTCCACCGCTTCAATCATCTTCCCGTATACGCTTTTCCCCAGCAGCTTGAACACATCGGCCAGGAGCGCTTTGCTTTTGTCCGTATCGCCCGTCCACCGGGCTGTGGTAACTTCTTCCACAAACCAGGCGAAGGGTTTGGCGGCCTGGTAGTCGATTCTGCGGTGAACGGCCGTAATCGTGGCTCCATGGTCAACGTACCATTTCAGCAGGGTGGCGAAGACCAACATTTTTTCCGCGGCCAGCGCGCCCACCAGATTTTTCCCGTCCGAGTGGCTTCTGCCGGTGCGCTACAGGTAATTCAGCATGTGTTGTGGTACGGCTTAGGTGGGCACCTCCTTGTTGACGAAGAACGGGCACATCTCCTCGAATTTCGGCCATAGAGGTCTGGGGATCTCCATGTCCACTTCGGGAAAACCGAACCAGGTCCCCGCTTGAAGCCTTCGCGTGAAACTGGGCGTCGCTCTGGCCGCCTCTTTGTCTTCTTAGCGCCCCTTTGTCTTTCCTTTCCGCAGGGCATGTCTTTCAGCATTGTCGAGAGGTAAAGAGCGTTGGCGTCGTATTCCAAGATTTTCTCGCACGGGTGGGGGCTCGGAACTTGGTGGCTGCAAATGGTGGTTTCCCCCGCATCGTGGTACCGAGTGAAGACGATGCTTGTCCCACTGACCACGGCGCCTTTCAACAGCTTGTAGGTTTCTTTGCCCGGCGTCCACAGCTCGGCGCCCCTTTCGACCGCTCCCCTAAGAATATAGTGCATGCTGACCCCAGGGATCGACACCGCGTCTTTCAAAACGTCGATTCCTTTTCTGTGTAGAAGGCCCAAATTTTATCCAGGGCCTCCAGCCCCGGCGCCACGTCCAGGTTGTTGTAGAACCGCAGCCAGTCGGCGAAGGTCCGCATCCCCTTTTCTTGCAACAGGCGGTTGCACCGCGCCCAGTCGTCCAATGTCAGCACGTACTCACCACGCAGTTTGGAATACCACGCAGAATAGGGCGGGAGCCCTTCGTGATCGAGCTTGTCGGGCGAGTCGAACCATTCGTATGGGAACCACGATTTCTCACCCTCGCACTCGAAAGCTTTCACCCATTTGTCGTAGCTGGTCCCCTGACCAAGGTAGTTGACGATGTCGAGAAAGCGAAACTCGCGCGTGAGAATGAACATGATCTTGTTGGCGCTTTTTGCCACGACGACCTTTTTGGTCATGTCGGCTAGCCGCCCCACAAAGTGGTTTCTGATCAGGTTCAAGTCGTAATTGACGGAGTTGAAACCAAGGGTCGGGACCTGGTTGCACCAGTCTTCCATGAATCCGCGCTGCTATTTGGGGAGATACCCGAGGTCGGCCGGCAGGACCTCTGCCCCCACTTTAGCCCGGATGTTTCTTCCTCGCCGCTCCAGCTCTTCCACGAAACGTTGAATCAATACGGTTACGGTTGTCGCAAATGTGTGTGGGCTCCTTCTCCAGAGTGTCTCCGATGGAAACGGAAATCGGCACGTGCACGTTTTCGATCATGAGGGTCTGCGTCGGTGCCTTCTGCTGGTTGCAGTCTCCGAACGCTTCGAAGTCGTAAAGGATCACGTGGAGGTAGCTTTTCGTGAAGGGCTTCGGCAGGAAGTCGGGCCGCAAGGGTCCGACTTCGCACCCCCACATCTCCACAACGTCGAAGCCGGCCGCGCGAAGCTGCGCGGTGCGTTTTGTGGTCGCTTCAAGTCGGGCTTCCAACATTGCCCCACTGTCGTCGATCGGCTCTCTGCGGTTTTCAGGGAAACACCTGCGGCACCTGCGCCACACGCAGCCGTGAAATTGGAACACGGTATTGGTTACGGGGTCAAACCCATCCACGGGTGCATCCGCGATCCACCCCTCGCCCCCATGCCCGCACTGCATTTGGTGAATGTGGGTTTTCCGTTTTTGCGCCTTTCGCTCCAACCAGCGCGTTGCTATGCGAGAGAAGGAAACCTCTGGGAAGAACGCCCTCTCAAAGTTGGTTTGCGTTTTTTCAATTTGTTTGGCTGGGCAGTCGATCTTGGTCGCCCCTTTTGTGCACCTGTTCGTGTGGCGGTAGAGGTCCGAAGTTTTCGTGAATCTCGCGTTGCACTGGGTGCAGGCGTATACGCGCGCGAGTATGGCTATGTCCCGGATGAAAAACGCGTGCCCTTCGAAGATTCCAATTGTCAGAACGTTTCTCAGCTGGTTTTTTGGGTTCCGCCGGAGGTGCCAAACCACGTCTCCTCCAGCACCTCGTTCGAGCTCGTAAACTCGGATGCCAAGCCGCTGTGAGACGGGCAACGCCTGATTGAAATGTCTTTCGATCTGGTCCACTCGTCCAGCCACGTTCCGAAACAATCGTTTCGGGAAGAGGGGAGGGGGGGGGGGGGGGGGGGAGATGGAGATAACTCTGGCGAGCCTGCGGGCCATGTTGGTGCTTCTGTCCGGTCTTGCACCACGGTGCACAGCCAAGCAACGCCAGAGGCAAAAGTTGTCTTGAAAGGTGTCAAGCACGATCATCGTGCGGCTGTGGGCCAGGTTGCGCAGCCAGGTTGGAAGCGGCCCCGTGCCCAACAGCGGCTGGCGGTCAAGCAAGGCCTTTACATCGACTTTGAAGAAACTTTCGAACACCCATTTCGTGTTTTGTCGCTGGATTTTTTGGAGCTCCAGATGCGCCTTTTCCTTTTTCACCAACCAACGCTCGGCCGCCTGCAGGGTTTGAAACTAGGGGGAGCCGCTCTCGACGTTGTCGGAGTACACCATGATCGAACCATCTTCGATGTTTCGCAACCGATAGAGGCTCGCGTATCTCAGGTAAAAGGTGGTGTTAACGCTCTCATGAATTTTTTTCCAAACAACTCCCCGTTTGGTCGTTTTCCAAACCGTTCAAAACGCGCCAAAGAATAAGCGTCTCCCTCGACTACCTCCTCAACCCCCTCGAATTTTGTGTCGAACAGCTCCCGGACCTCTTCCTGATAATAAGCCGCCGTTCGCCGTCTTTTGATTGGCGATTCAAACGCTTGCAACAGCGTAGCCTTGATGGTTCTTCGTCGGGGGGTGGGGGTTGGGCGGGGCGGTTGATACGGGCGAAGAACGAGTGGTGGGTGACGCGCTGCGCGTTGGGGGGTAACTGTTTCAGCAAGAGTGACCAAAGGTTCGCCGCCAAATAAAAGGTTTCTGCGGAGGGCTGGCACTGGCCGCTTTCTGAGAGGGGCAAGCGTCGGCTGCTCTGCCTCCGAAAACACGTTGTCCAAAATCCAAGGAGCGCCTCCTCGTCGATCTGGGATTCCGTTGAGTTGGAGTGGTTTTCCATCACAGATAATGGTTCATGAGTTGTGGAGTTGGGCACAACCTCCAACTGGGGGGTCGGTGTGCTGCGTTTCCGTGCGTTGTTTTCTATCGCTTAAATGTCTTATTTATTGCTCCAGGGTCTAACAGATTTTCTTATACTTGTGCTGTGTAATTTCCATGTTCGCTCGCACCCACTGAATGAACATCAAGAGCAAATAGCACTTCTTGGGAAGTTAAACTCTGGGAAGGTAGAGGTCTGGTAACGAGTATGTTACTACGGTAACATCATAATCACTATCACAATGTGTAGTTCTGGCAGCATATCAACCCTGCAAAATTTCAACCCTGAAGACCTAGTATTTGCACAGATATTCCATATTTTGTGATCTTACTTCATTTTGCACACGCCTAGGGACGTCACAAGTACTCTAATTTGCATAAATCAAAATCTTGAATAACTCGGCAACCAAGAGTGCTATCACAATAAAATGAACGCCGTTCTTCATCATTTTGAAAGCTCTTTGAACAAGCTAATGAAAAATTTTGTGTCATATACACTTTAACATCGTCGGAAGAAACAAGAATGCAACTACATAAAAAACCTACATGGTGCTTATACAATTTAGTACATTTCTTTCTTGTAATCTGAAAAACTGAGACTACGGTAAAGTTAAGGGCGAAATTCAAGGTGTTGGCGAAATCGTCGTTCACACTAGTTAAAAAGAAACATAAATGAGCTATCTAAAGTGAAGTCTGTTTTATGCGACGAAAGTGATGACAAAGATGTATTCTCTTTTTTACATTTTCCCTTCTTCACTCTAAATATTTTGACAAATAACACAAATTCAGGAAAAGAAGAATGTCTGGTTTTGATTTAAACATTGGTGTTCACGTGTTCCAAACTAAACTATCAGTGGCATTAAATTTTTGGAAAATTCAGAGCAAGTACTTAAAGATTCAAGAGAAAAAAAATCGCTTATTTGACGAGAAAACTGAACTGCAATATCAGTCGGAATCATTAATTTGAACCAAGGAATCACAGAAGTTTCAATGAAAAACAGTACAAAAGTGGTCAAAAAAAGTACATGTCATTTTTTTTGCGCATCTCAAGTGATAATTTTTGGTATTGTAGGCATGGACCATAATTCATTTTTCAAAAGAGATTAAGTCAGAATGCACAGCAGGACCTTCAACAATGAAGCTCGCCAGCACCGTAAACGCAAACGTTCTGAAATATAAAAACTTATATAGAGATCATACAGAGATCTGTACTTTAATCTTCCAGTTCTGAACACAAGCAAACCAACCCTAGTTTACAGGGACTGAGCGGAAAATCAAGATGGAGGCAAATTTTCTCTTGCGCGTTGTGTTTAAGAAACGAAGATGTGAACACCACCGTAAAATCTTTTTAAATGTTTCACCTACCATAAATTGATTCTCGCTGTGAATTCATTGTCTTGCCCAGTTTCCTTCCCTATCCCTTGGCAAGACAAAGGAATCGTAACGTTCAGAAAGGTAAAGCAGATTTCCATTAGGGTTTGTACGTTGGAGAGAGTAACTGAGTTCTGAACAGTTTTCGAATTCATTGAAAGAGCGAAGAAAACAATGCTGTGTTTTCCAGTGAATCCGTTGTTAAGACATGTTTATTGTAATGTGCTGACAAATTATATTATCTGTACGAAGTTACTAATATCTTCCGGCATTATATATCCCATGTACTGTGATACCGCTTATAATGACTGAAATTAAAATAAAAAAATAATAATAATAATAAAAAAGAGGCCAGCGAAAAACTCTAAAATCATGGCAATAAAAAGAATCTAACCTAACTGACGATCATGTAATCGTTTCTTGGAGTTAAAAGCGGTTCACGCTTCTCTTTCTCGGAATCGGCAGCTGAACAAACACCGGAAGGCACATGAACTCGGTTTCTGGGAATATCGACCCACACTTCCGGAGTTGTGTTCCTTCTCACATCCATTGGCCAAAACCACGGGCAGAGAAGCCAAAAGTCAAACTGTAGGCCGTATGCTCCATTGTCGAGCGGACATGGTCCGCAGAGAGCCAAGACTTTTGACTGGACCCTTTGACTTGTAGACTGCAAGCAGTGGTACTCAATTTAGAGAAGAGAACGAGAATGGATCGCATTTCTCTCGACTCCTCGCTCCTCGCTCGCTGCTCGCCGCGCTCTAGATCCAATGCACGCAACCGAACTAGGAGAAGAAGGAGACTGACCTTAGTCTATCCTACTAGCTAAAAATTTATAAGGGCCATTTTACTGTGTTAATTTGAATTGCGCTTCACTCGTTTTTGGCTTTAGAAGACAGCTTTCTAGGGGCATAACTCTCCACTATAGCGGTCAGACGTTGATGTGTTTTAAGATGCAGTGCCTGATATTAAAGGCAAATATTAGTATTGAACGGTTACAGAATTGAATCGCTTCTGACGGTTACGTATCGCACACTGGGCAAGGCAAATAGTCAAAGAGGATGTTCAAAGGTTTGATCAAGATGGTGTTTGAGATTTCGGAAATCTTTCGTCCGTCACTCAACCCCTCACTCAAGCGGAAAAGATTTTTAAATGCGCAGTCACTATTTGATCGAATTTGCGATAGTATTCTATTACATAACACTCTCATTCATGCTCAGTTGATAATAAGGTATGGAGCAAATATTGATCAGCGGTCTAAGCCAAGCTGGAACAGCTTGGCTTAGAGGGGGTTATTACACGACCCACGCGAACTGAGAGGGCGGGTGGGTGGGCCGTTCCCTTCCCCACTGCTCCGCTGAAAAAACTGAGCAAGAAGAAGTGTTCTACCCCGATTCAGTATGTATTGGCATGCTACGTCATATAGCACATGCTACTGCACGCCCAGTTGCTTATAAGGTGTTACTTTGTAGTATTTTAACCTCGCATCTCATTACGAGTGTTACGAATAGTATTCTATTACATAACACTCATTCATGCTCAGTTGATAATAAGATATGAAGAAAATATTGATCAGCGCCGTCCACGCCTATCTGTTCTCCCTTGTCCTCACAGATAATAGAAACAACTCTCTTACATCCTATTCCCCTTACGACCTAATCATTTTCCAAAGGAAAACATCCCAATTCTTACAATAATTCCTCAAACTCATCCAAAACTACAAAATATAATTATCGACTGTGAATAAACTACTGTCATTACTGCGAGAGAAGCCTCTTATGAGGGTTATCCGTGGGAAAAGCACAAACAAAGCGTTTCAGTTCATTTATGTCCTGCCAAGCATTAGGGATGTTTAAGACTTCACTCGACGTAAGCTTGGCAGAGGCCCCGCACGGGTTCAGTACCTTCGCTAG
Source organism: Pachyseris speciosa (assembly GCA_016490735.1). NCBI lineage: Eukaryota > Metazoa > Cnidaria > Anthozoa > Scleractinia > Pachyseridae > Pachyseris > Pachyseris speciosa. The sequence goes on along the minus strand of JAEMWC010000414.1, from coordinate 86,608 downwards.
CTGCATGTAATAGAGGGCAGTGCGGCGATTCGCTCAACCAACATGAACCATAATCTCAGACAAGTCCGCTCCCGTGAGGGCTAAGGTGATTGCGCAGCCAGATCTGAAGCCATGCAACGTCTCGCCATCAACTGCGCACATCTTCTTGAGATATATCGTTAAACGGGCTTCTGCAGCAGCTGAAGTGAAAGGCGAATCTTGAATACCTCCATTAGGTGTCGTCGAAACAGGTAGCCACATGTAAGATCAACTTTAATTTGTCGCGCCACATCCAGGTATTGCTCGATTCCTTTGATGGGAAAGATGGTTGTTTGTGGGTTTCGTCTGATTCCGAAAACATTCTCGTCCCCCTCCCTCAACGTTTTTCCCCAAACACGATTAAACAGAAAACCATAGTTATTTGGGAAACGTAAGATTTCAGGAACTTTGAGCTGGCCCTAATCACCTGGTCGATCGCCATTGAAGAAGGCCGTTTTAAAATAAGCCTGATCACGAGCGATAATGAACCGTCGGATTGCAAAGGTAGACCTCTCCAACTCTCTTTGCAAGTGGAGTGATAGCATGGTGAGCTTATCGACAAAGAAAGGCGTAGCTTGCTTGGGCGTGACTCTGGCTTGTAATTGCTCAGCGGACACTACACGCAGATAATTCTTCACAGATTTATCCGCTGCAAGATTGCCCAAGCCCAGTCTCTTATCCCACTCCCCATCTCTTCCTTCAGCGTGGAAAATAGACCTCAATTTCCCTATGTAAGAATCAACAGTTTTGTATGATAGTCGTTGAGGGCAGCCATTTGGATGTCTACCCTGTTGTCCAATAAACTTACAGCTATTACAGTGAACCTGCGTTTTCCCATCTTTATCCTTGAAGATAAGGAAACGATATGTATCTCGCGGTGTTACTGTCGCCAAAGTTACTTGCCCCGGGAGAGCTGACAAGAACGCCTCAAGCTGTTTTTGTAAGGAATCCTTCTGCTTTGAGTAGCTGGTCGCTTGGTCATAATTTATTAACTCTTGCAAACGTTTATTAATCTGATTGATCATGATGTCAACGTTCAAACCAACTTGTGCGACCCGCGGTGGACAGATAACCTTTCTTTTATAACCACAGCGTTGACAATAACGAAAATCACTATCATTTGCATGGCAGCAAATTGGACATCTTACTGAAGGGACGAAAAGCTTCACAACAAGTGGTAATCCCTGTAGAGAAAGGAATGTCAAAAATAGGAGTGCCTAGAACGCCCCGTAGAATCGAGGAGTGACCAAAAAGTCTCTGTGTCTGTTTCAAAAAACACTTCAGTAAACGTTCGAGTTCATCACACCTCTGGGGAGCACAAAAATTTCGCCTACAACGTAAATGTTTAACTATCAGAAAAACGGCTAAAATTCCACATAGAAGGCCCATAAGACACCCCTGGAATGCCTGGATGAGGGACCCAGCCTTGCCTACGGTCGAAGAAGAACAGTGCAATCACCCTTAGAGGCCATCCTTTACACTTTTACGGACCTATGCTGAAGGAGGGGCCACCAATACTTTCTAGGGTAGATATCCAGGACAACGATGGTGCAAGACTGTTTAAAACTTTCCAAAAACCGTGGGACTGGACCGACTAAAATCAACGGTAGAAAGACGTACGGGCGCCGCATAGCTGGACCTTGTCGGTCAGATCTTGTGCGAAAAGATTCACCCCGAAGGATCCCAGGGATGGACCTGGGGTAAAGTGAAGTAGACTATTACCCGATTTATCCTTCATTGCATTTGAATCCATCGCCATTAGGTCAAATGTATGACCCCCGAGGCCACCAAATTCCTTCTGGATACTCGGCACACATCCTCTGTTAACTGACAGTCTATATTGGACAAACGGGGAGAGGGCTCATCAGCAGGGTTCTCATTAGTTCGGATGTAAGACAGGTGCAAGCACACATTTAACTCCATCGTGGTGGTCAAGAGTTTCTTCATGACACTAATAAGTGAAGAACTTCTCCCCCCTTGATTATTCCATGCGTGGATGACAGCTTGATTGTCGACTAGCGCGTCCACCCGCGCGTTGCGCACCTTATCTCGGCATGACAACAAAGAGTTATTGATCGCCATGGCTTCCTTCGATGCAATATCCCAGGATAGTTCCTCCCCAGACCAGTAGTCAGAAATTTCTTATCGGAAGGGTGAAATGATGGAAACTCTCCGACCCAAGGCTGAGGCATCCGTAGCCACGGAAATCTGGACATGTCGCTCGTCGCGCCAAGGAAGTGGGTCATCCCAGGATTCTAAAAATAGCTACTGGGAGATCTCCTCTCGAAGGGCACCATGCATCAAAATCGCCTTTTGAGAACTCAGGCCCTGGGAAACCGCAGCATTCATTTCTCTGGTAAACAGCTTTGCGGCCGGGACTGCCCAGGAGAATGAAACACACTTTCCAGCCAGGCGTTGCAAGGTTTTAACAGTTACATAAGAGTTTTCCAGAATTTCTCGAATAAAAGCAATAAACTTTTTTTTCTGGGATCAAATGAAAGACCTCTCTGGAGGAGTCTGCCAAAAACCCAAGGTAAGGTATAATCTTGCTGGGGATTAAAATAGATTTCAGCAGGTCCAGAAAATATCATAATATATAAAACTGATTTAGATACCCTTTTTCAAGGCTGTCAAAAAACTCTGACTAACTTGGCACCCTATGAGAAACAAAAGAAAAAAGGACTCCTAGTACAGTAGGTTCAGTTCACATGGTTTATTACAATAGTCTAACACCAAGCAATACAACATTCACCAAGAGGTCGAGCCGTTAGAAATCATGCGTCACTCCTCCTCCTCACTCTCAGAATTATCACTTTTGAAGACGGTGACTTTCTTGTCCTTTTCCAGTCTGCTCCAGCATATCTTTCTTCCTTTGCAAACAGTGGGCCCTAATGTGGTAGAACTTATGGCAGTAAAAACAAAGGACTCCTGAGGCCCGTGGCCTGTGCTCCGTGTTGAGTTCATGCGGGGTCGCTCCAGATTTCCCACGGCCGTCCCGGCGGTAATGCTTTTCAACCTTAGATTCCGGTGAAAACTCACCCGCGCTTCAGAAAACATACATACGTAACAAACAAGGAATTCACTGACAAACTAATACACAAGGCCAAAACGGGCGAAATCCGGCCCGTTAGCAACATAGCTAACTAAGTACATTTAACCCATTGGCACCCGTGCCGGCCAAAACCGGCCGTAAAAAAACTCCCATGCTTCAAAACATTGCAACTTTCTCAATCGCACGAACATTGCCTTAACTGTTAGTTGTGAGCACGAAATGGAATGCCCTTTAAATTTGGATATCCAATAAATTCAAGAAACGTAGCGATTTTTACCAAATATGGCCTTTTGAGTTTGGACAAGAACGAAACTGACCGTTTTTAACGTCAAAGAGAAACGACAAAAACGCCCCTTTTTGCCTTCATGTTTTTTAAGGAAATCATCGCCGAAAAACCAAACCTCAACCATCATAACGAAATTCAGTCCTTTTTCCAGCTTGGAAATGACTTTTTTATTCATATATATTCTTCTCCCGAGCGTAGATACAGCCTTTTGTTCCAGTGTATTCGGGCCTTTCCGCCATTTTCAACATCTAGACCACACTGCATGCTGGGAAATGACGAGAATTTTTGACAGCACCCGTTCCTTCTCCCAGTTCTTTCACATATACAGCCTACAGTCTACAGCCACTCCGACCTACTGCCAAAAATTCCTGCTTGTGGTCATCTTCAGTACTCAGAAATTCCAAAATATGTGGCGGTAGGTCGAGAAATTCATCAATAGTCGAGTCCCAAAGGTACTAAGTGTTCGACCGGCCAAATTCCCAGTTCGTCGAGTAACAAGCCAAATTCAACAACAAAGTACATCACCTTGCTCGATTCTTTGAGAAAGTGGACTCTTAGCTACCGTCACGCTTAATGATGCTAATCAGGCAGCCGCTAAAGATGAAAATGGCTGTAAATTTAGCAGAAATCGCAAGCAAACCGAATTTGGGCCATTGTTGTCGCTTCACGGATAAAAAAAATAGCTACGTCAAAATGACGTTTTCAGAAACCTTTAGCCTCCAGTGGCTTAGGACAGCACCACTTTTCCCTGGTAGTTCAAATAAAGAGTCACGAATTGCTATTCATCGTTTATAGGTGGAAAATCACTCCGAAAGTGTAAAAACAGCCGGTAGTCAATGGGTTAATGAGGCGAACATGCGTAAGGAGAACGAGCAAAACGTAAATTTACAACGAGTAGAAAAAGTCAAACTCAGCAAGTACCTCAAGTTCTCCTCGAGTTCCATCGTCTGCTTCCTGCGCTGGCGGGTTCTGAAGCGGCATTTGAACGGCCTACTTGTTGTGGTGGCGGCGGATTTTCCTGGTTTTGCTGAACCGGTTGCACCAGTGGCTGAGGGAACTGAACTTCTGGCATTACAAATTCGCGTGGGGCGTGTAATAAAATGGAGAAAAGAGTTCCCTTCCCTACTGCTCCGCTGAAAAAACTGAGCAAGAAGGAGTGTTCTACTCCGATTCAGTATTTATTGGATACGTCATATCACACATGCTACTGCACGCCCAGTTACCTATGGGGTGTTACTTTGTGGTATTTTAACCTCGCATGTCATTACGAGAGTTATGAGTAGCACTGCAAATTCTCAATTCATGACAATAAGGGATACATGAAGTACTTACCACATTCAACACACAATTTCGCATGCTAGCTTTTGGCGATTGTCGATGTCGCGACAGGAGACTAAGAGGGTATGAGTTTTTCGGAGGTCTCAGTTTTCGAGACACCCAGGGATGTGAGTTTTCGAGACACCCAGCGGTCTGAGGTTTACGGGAGTCTGCGGTCGGTGTTTTCGCCACACCCAACTTTTTCTGTAGCTGCGCACGAAATGTATGCCTTTTATTTCACACTAGACTATCCTAAAATCCGCATTTTAATAGTATGAATGAAGAAGCTCCATTTTGAGAGAAAATGCAGTCTTTGCTGTTGGAGGACAAAGTTTTCATTTTGAAACAAGCTAACTGCATCGGAAAACGGAATAAAATAGGTCAGAAATCGAATAACTTATAATTTTTCGCCTATTCACGGCTCGATTAGTTTAATACCAATGGTTTGTTTGGAGTGACCAGAGAAGTCACACATCATCAAAATAGCTGGATTGCATGGTCTAAAAGCTTTCACGGAGTGACACTTGGTTCATACGGGTTTGATAACATTCTATTTAAGGACTTTTCCAGGACTTTTAACAACATTCAAGGAGTCCAATTCCTAATTTATTGACTTAGTATAGCGCCTTTTAACATAAAATGATCAAAAGCGCTTTACATGAATTAAAAAATATAATTATATAAAAATACAATAACTATAACGAATTATAAGAAATATCCATAAAACCTAACACTAAAAATACACAATTGACCACCCACCCCCTCCCAAAGAATATATGTATGTATGAATGTATGTATATATGTATGTATGTGTGTGTGTGTATATGTATGTATGTGTGTGTGTGTGTATGTATGTATATATATATAATTATATAAAACTCTAAAATCTGCTAATATGCCATTAAGAATTATTTGTTGTAAGCTAAATTAAAAAGATATGTCTTAAGTTTCTTCTTAAAAATGCCGAGTGGTGTTATTTCCCTAATATTTGCTGGAAGGCTGTTCCGCAGTGTGGGGGCAGCAGCATAAAAAGAACGAGCTCCTAATGTAGATAGCATACGCCCCTTGGGAAGGTCCAAAAATAATAAAGAATTTGATCTAAGGGAATAAGCAGAACACTACTTAATGGACACTAAGTTACTAATATAGCTAGGTGACATATTATATATAGCCTTAAATGTAATAATTAAAATTTCAAAATAGATGCGGTAAAACACAGGTAGCCAGTGAAGATTATATAAAACTGGTGTGATATGATCATACTTTCTGGTGTTCGTTATTAACCTGGCTGCAACATTCTGGACTCGTTGAAGTTTGTTTACATGATATTTGGGAAGGCCATAAAGTAAGCTATTACAATAATCGAGTCTGGACGTATCGAAAGTATGAACTAATGTTTTAAGGGATTGCTGTGAAAGGTATTTAGAAATTCTACGAATATTATGAATGTGGTGAAAAGCGGTCTTACAAATATGAGTATATGAGTATCCATACTAACTGAATCGTCAAGTATCGTTCCCAAATTCCTTACGTTAACCGAAGGATTAATCGAATGATCACCTACATGAAGTACTGATGGAATTAATTTATTTAACTGCTGGCGAGTTCCAATAACTAGTCAATTTCTGTCTTTTTTTTTTTTTTTTTTTGAGTTTATTGAAGCGTTTCGCTTGTACCACATTGCACATTGCCAGGATTGTTTTCCTTCTAAAAACACCTACATATCCTTAATTGAATCTTAGTTAAGTTTCATTTAGGTAGGCTCTTCTTAGAAATCTACAATCAATGTGTACATGTGTACATCTCCATGAACTATAGGCGCAAATCCTATGTATTTATTTGAAGGGGGTTTGATTATACGACCACTGAAGGCGGGAGTTTCTAGGGGGATGTCGGGGGCATGCTCCCCCGAAAAATTTTAAAATGTTACTCCTCGGAAATGCGATTTCCAGCTTTCTCAGGGGAGAATAAAAGTGATTAAATAGCTGTAAATTTAAGTCAACGATTGCGTCAAAACGAAAGAATATCCTAAAACGATCGACATTTATCGATGTACATTCGACTTTATATTTACAGATCTATGCCGAGTTCAGTCGATTTGAGATGAGCAATTGAGTTCAGGCTGAACAGGCTTGCTTTACGTTTCTATGCAACTTTGTGCTTCATTACAAAGCTGAAGAAACAAGAAGCTAATCCTAGCAATAAGCACACCAAATCTTATCTTAGCGCTGATGCATCAGGTATGTCGACATCGGTCGCTAAATTTGCTGCTATGAGCGACATGCTCTGTTGCTTTCATTGCTTCACCTTATTCTAATTTTTTCACCAGAGTTCAGTGGTAACTGCAAGTTTTTAGACGTTATAATTAACGCCATAATTTTGAGATGGAGATATGTACAAATTGACGGTTTGTTTTGTAAATTTCTAAAAAAAAAAAAAAAAAAAAAAGCCTGATGCAAATAATTACGCAGTTTTTTTTTTTTTTTTTTTTTTTTTTTTTTGCGAGATGTTTTTTTTTTTAATGTTAAATTTCAGTACAAGACATATTAAGATACACTTACTGGCAATACATATTAAATAGCTGAGTAAATAAATGAATCCTTACATAATATAAAATATATATATATATATATAAGAAAAAAAACATTGAACACTAAATAAGTAAAAGAAACAGTAATTAGTACATTCTTAAGTTTCTTATGCTTTGAGTACATATTTGCATCAGAAGAAACTTGTTTGCAAGATAATTTGCCATGGCGTTATTGAGGCAGTATAAGCTAACGGATAAAGGACAGAGAATATCAGGGGCGTTGGGGATAGCGCTATATTTAAAAACGACAGTTTCTAAGAGGTATCGTGTAGGAAAGACCATTGTTTGGGTAGAAGGTTGTTTGCTTCTGCTTGTACTTGTATGTTGTACATTGTCTTTAGGTATTTGAGAAAACCTTGCAATAGAGGTATAGATTCTTTTGTTTTGCAGAGCCAGATATAGTGCCTGGCAATAAGGAAACAAAAATTGATCTGGCGTTGAAGTTTAGAGGAGTCTGATCTTAGGCCTAATATAACAGTCATGTCTGCAGAGTAGCTATCAGGAATAATTTGGCGGGGGTTTTAATCGCGCTATGATGCTCTCCCAGAAGAGTGCCGTTTTTGTGCAGGACCAAAAAAGGTGTATGAGTTTTTCTGGTTCTTTTTTACAAAAGGAGCAGTTGGGGTTTTCTTTTATCCTTATCTTAGTCAAGAAAGCATTTGTTGGAATTCTTCTGTGCAAAAGTTTGAACTGAAATTCCCTCAGTTTTGTGCTTTTTGTGATTTTATGGGCTAGTTGGTAGGTCGAGCCCCACTTTATTTCGTTTTGACCTAGGTTGCAGTCTTCGATCCATTTTTGCTGACTTGTAATAGGAGCGGCACTTTTCTTTGTAATTAATTTGTAATACACCAGCCTGCTTGCTTTTTGGGCTTTAATTAGTTTTGTCGAATAACTTTCGTATCCATTGCCTTCGTTTGTGAGGTCTCCTTGGTTGGATGTGTTACATAGCGTTTTAAGTGCGGAAATTATTCCATAGTATGCTAAGGGTTGGACCTTGATCTTGTATTTGTTTAAAAATTCTGGTAGAGTGAGGAATTTTCCTTCTCTGTTCCTTAAGTGCTTGACTTTTGTAATGCCTTTACGATACCATTCTTTAAAGAAAATAGGGCTGTCGTTGATCCTTATAAGTGAGTTGTACCATACACTTTGTTCTGTAAGCTGGCTTTCCGATGTTATATTCTCTTCAAAATTGATTTCTGACCAGATTAAGAGAATTTCCTTTAAGAAACTGTCTTGCGTTCTGAAGATATTAGCTGTGTCTATCTTATTAAGATTGCTTGTGAAAGGTAGGGTACACTCAAACTTTTTTAGTTCAAGATCGAAAAAAAGTTTCCATTTACCTTGATTGCCTGTGTCCAAGTACTTCTTTATCCAAGTGGCTTTTAGTGCTTTATTGAAAGACAAAATGTCAATCATTTTAAGGCCACCTGCTGGGTAATTGTTGATCATAATATCTCGCTTTATTTTATCGCCCTTTCCGTTCCAAAGAAACAAATAAAAGAGCTTGTTAATCTCGCTAATTATTTTTTTGTTTGTGCACAAAGGTGCCAAGACGTACACAATTTGGGAAGCTACTAGGGTTTTTAAGACTGTGATCTTCCCACTTAAGGTTAATCTGCGGTATTTCCAGTTACTTAGAGTATTTCTAATTTTTTCAAGTTTTTCCTTATAGTTTAAAAGTACAGTGTTTTCAGGGTCTGTCGTAAACCATACTCCTAAAGATTTTACTTTGTTTGTTTGCCATCTGAAATTTCTTTCTGGCAGAAGAATTTCTTTTTTTCCACTATTTGTTCCGATCCAGATTGCTTCCGTTTTCTTACTGTTTAGTTTGAGACCCGACGCTTCCCCAAAATCGTCGAGTGTGTTAAGAGCAGCTGAGAGCGACGTCTGTGAACCATTTAATATTAAGGTTGTATCGTCTGCATATTGGCTTATTTTGATTTCCTCTTGGTCAACATGTATTCCTTTGATATTGCTGTTCCTTTTAAAAGCCTTGGCTAACACTTCAACTGAAAGGACAAATAGATATGGAGACAAAGGGCACCCCTGCCTGACTCCTCTTTCAATTTTAAAGAAGTTGCTTGTCCATCCGTTGTTTAAAAAGCAGCTCTCTATGTTGCTGTAAAAGCATTTGACCCAGTTTACAACGCTTGGGCCGAAACCGAAGTATTGAAGAGATTTTATGATAAAAGGCCATTCGATCGTGTCAAAAGCTTTCTCGAAATCGAGAAATAATAATAACCCTGGGATGTTTCTTTCTTTGGTAAAACGAATAACATAGTCTATTAATCGAATGTTTTCACCTATAAACCTGCCTTTCATAAAGCCAGTTTGATCACAACTGATGAGATCGGAGAGAACCTTTTTCAGCCTGTTGGCCACGGCCTTTGCTGCAATTTTGTAGTCGCAGTTGAGAAGAGTAAGGGGTCTCCAGTTTTTAATGAGATATGGCTCAGCGTCTTTCTTAGGAATGAGTTTGATTACCCCTCTTCTTTGTGTGATGGAAAGCTGACTCGTTTCTTGCGCGTAATTTAGAGCCTTAATCAACAAGTTTGATATATTTGTCCAAAAGACTCTATAAAATTCTGCAGGTAGCCCATCGGATCCCGGGGTTTTTCCCAGTTCCATGGTTTTCAGGGCTGCAAGGCATTCTCCTTCTGTTAAGAGGCCTTCGCAATTGTTCCGTTGCTCGTCATTCAGGACGGTGTCGTTTTCATGTTTAAAGAAATCATATCTGTTGATTAAATTGTATACATTTCTGTTGGATGTATATAGATTTACGAAAAAGGATTCACCTTCTGCTAAAATTTCCTGATCCGATGTGATAAAGTTATTTTTGTCCACTTTAAGTTGGCTTATAGTACCTTGCTTATAGTGCCTCTTTTCGAGGTTAAGGAAATATTTCGTATTTTTTTCTCCTTCATTGTGCCATTTAATTTTAGCTCTCAATATGGAACCTTTCGTACGAAATTCAATAATTCTTTCTAGCTCACGCTTTAAATCACTCAGTTGTTCTACGAGTTCAGAATTTTCCGTTTCGCTAGATTCCCCGTTGTCCATTTTCAATTCTAGTTTGGAAATTGCCTGCTCTAGTTCCGCCTCACGGTCCTTCATTTTCTTAGTTTTGTTCGCTGCGTATTGAAGCGATTTTTCCCTTATTTTAAGCTTAATCATCTCCCACAATAGAGCAGATTTTACTCTGTCGTCGTTTTCATATTCGTCTTGAACTTCGTTAATCGTCGTCTTTATGAGATTAACATAAGCAGTTTCGGTTAAAAAAGAGGTATTTAATTTCCAAAGGCCGGGTCCTCTGCTATTTGTATGGAGAGACAGATCTAATGTAATCATGGAATGGTCTGTTTTATATCCTGGCACTATATCGGTGTTAGTGACGTCACCAATAACGCTTTGGCTTATTAAAAAGAAATCAAGTCTACATTGAACCTTAGGTTGTCGTTGTCTCCACGTGTACCTTTTGTCATCCGGATTGTAAATTCTCCAGACGTCAAGTAGATCAAGGTTCTCTGAAATTTCTTGAATAGTCTTCAAGCTATTTTGGTGAGTTTTGGCAAGGCCTCCTTTTTTGTCATTTTCGATATTGAGAACGAGGTTGAAGTCTCCGCCAATTATTATGTCTTCACATTTGAAATTTAAAAGATGATCGTAAAAGTTTTGAAAGAAAGAAGGTTTATCCTCGTTGGGAGCGTAGATGTTAGCGAGAGTCAAGAACTTTTCGTTAGCTTTTAAGTCACAAATAATAAATCTCCCTGCAGGATCGGTGTAAAGTCTTTGGATCTGTAGGTTAAAATTATTGTTAAAAAGAATACAGACACCTGCTTTGTTGCTTTCAAAAGAGGTGAAGTAAGCTTGATAGCCCCATTCTGCTCTCCACAAGTTATTTGTTTTTTCAATACAATGTACTTCTTGGAGCATGCATATTGATGGCCTTTTTGCGCGAAGCCAATTGAACACTTCTCTTCTCTTAGCGTCATCCCTGAGTCCCCTGACATTCAATGAAGTTATTTTCAAAGTTACGATTTGTTCAAGTCTTGCAATAAACGTTGTCTCGAGGGGAAAAAATATGTGCGCCTCAATAAAGAATTTGCATTCTTTCTAATAGGTGTACAATAATTGATGCAAAAAGTACTCGATATATTAAACAAATAATGAAGTCTAAGACGTGCATAAGAAATAAGACTGAAGCATATGATCGCAAAAAGTGAATTAAACAAAATAACACTTACAAATAGTGTAAAAGAGTAGCGCAAAAGCAAGACACGGAACATGGACCAATTTGTAGTTAGTAAAACTAAATTACTTTGGCAGCGAGAAATTTAAATGGTTGATAAGACATCCCCCTCCAGTCATAACATAGATTATTTTGCTTATTAAATTTATAAATGATCTAAGTCCTCTTCGGAAAAAATACGTACAGGGGAGCCATCGGGTGATGTCTTAACGTAAATCTTACCATCCAAAGTCCAAACACTGAAAAGGGTGCCCTCCTGCCTTCGCCTGTTAGCTTCCTTCACAATTCTTCGCCTATAAGCCGTAAGGTTCTCGTTTATGAAAATACGCTGTCGCTGTCCATTTGAAGGGTAACTGGGGAATATATCTGTGATTTTGACATCTTTTAGTTTGGTGCGTTCTTTGTAAAGTTTCGATTTCACTTTATGATTGCAGAATTTCACCATAATGGTTTTGCCGCGAGACAGCTTATGCGAAATCTCTATTTCCTCTGGCTCGACCGTGATATTTAAAGCTTCGGCAACCTTAATGACCACGGCCTCTGTACTGTGATACGCATCTTCTGGAATTCCCTGAATTTCTAACGAATTTTTTCGAGTGTACTGTTCCAAATTATCATGGACTTCCCACAGTCGATCAGATTCTTCTTTCTGCTTTCCTAGATTCTCTTTCGTTGTTTTTAACTCGTTCCTCATTGAGGCGAGCGTGTGTTTTAATTCTTTGTTGTCGTCTTTGGTCTTTTGCAAGGATTCTTTCAAATCTTTAAGCTCCTTCCCGTAGAAGTTGGCAGATTCTTTTATTTCTTCGATTTCCCTCTTCAGCGTTCGATTTTCGGTAAGAATTGCAGCTATTTGGATCTGGATGTCGACCAGTAGAGCCTTGATTTCAAGAAGGCTAGGCTCTTCTTGTTCCTTGCTCGCTTCGAATGATTCTTCAACATCAATGTTTCCCTCAGCCGCCATGTTGGATTTCTTCGAATTTCTTGGTACGTCGTCGATTGAACCGCGATCACCTCTTTTATTTTTCCCGGGCGGCATTTACATTGAAGAGGGTAGATTACATCTTTAGGAGGTGAGATAGTGTATTTTCACAGGAGTAGATACCAGAGAGGGGACGTCTTTGGCAATATTAGGCAGACGTGATGAATATACGTCCGGCCGCCATGATTTCCCGCCCGAAGTTGCCACTGAGGAAGAGGCAGCAGCCTCGAAACGTCTGACATTGAAAGCTAATTTTTAGCACATTTTCAAAAAATTCCAAAATGTTTATTTATGACATCTGTACTTTTAGAAATTAAAAGTTAAAAAAGCCCTTCAATATGTATATGTCTCCGTCTCCAAAAACGATAAATCTAAGTCCTGAGCTATGTAAAATAAAACTGCCCATAGCTTTCATGGAAATTATAACTGGTTTTCCGTTACAGGCACAGAGCCAATCTTGTCTTTCTTTCCAATAAACTCCGAAATGACGTCATTAAAGTTGCTTTTTCCATGTTTATGAAGATATATCACGGATAGCGAGGACTACCTAGCAAGTGACATAGCGCTCCGTCTTGAGCCTCTTCATGCTACTAAAGCTTTGCTTTATTTTCCTCTTTCTGCTCTGTCATTTTGTCAGTGCCGATGGCAAAGTAACAATCTGTAATTGATTTTTTGGTCATGGAAAGCTCAGCAGAGCAAAGGCAGGCTGATCCAAAGGCTATAAAACGCGTTCACTCTTTACCATCCTGCTTGCTTTCTGGTCGCTTTTTTTCCCGCCTTGTCTGGACCATTCGGTTCATTAATGAGTCACGTCGCTCCTCTCTGGAAACCGACATTTGGTGTTGAAAAATACCGTCTGTTGTTTTATCAACAGCACATCAAAGAAATAAACAAAGTTAAATGAGTAAAACTGAGCAAATTGCGCTTTTAACTGACAAAAAAAATTGTCTTTGCAGGTTGCTGTTATGATTGCAATGTTCCTGCTTTTCCTCCTTCAGCTGAATTTCCATTTCCATTTGATAAAAAATCCAATGAGTATGATGTCACTGGCTTTCCACTACCAATTCTACTGTTATTTTTGTGCCTTGCACTTTTCATATACGATTTCAACGCAGACTCGCCCATGTTTGAAATGTCGATCATTCGATCGCAGCATTTGCATAAGGCCTTCTTCTTGTCACCTAGCCTTTGTACTGGGAATTAAGTTCCCACAGTCGATTATAAATGCAGCTTCCTCTTTCACTCTTTGAATCATTTTGATGAAATAAAGAGGACCACAGTCAAATATTAAATTTTCACGCTTCCAGCAACATTTCCCTCGTGGTTTTATTTGCTAGGAAGGGGGCAACACAATACACCTGGGAAACCCCTTTGAAGGCACGGTTACTTAGATATTTTGAATAAGAAACACGGAATTGTCCAGCTACAGAAAGCTTCGCCGTTTTTGATACAAAAATGCGTTTTTCAACCGATGTTAGATGTTAACGCAATCTACTTGATCAAGTCAAAATAAACGTATTTTGCTGTATCGAGGATACCTCACAAATTAATATGAACTGATAAGCTGAACCCACTCTAAGGGCACTAAGGCCACATGGTAGCGCGCATTAGCCCTTAAATTTACCAAAGCAAAGACTGAGCCCAAGCATTAGCAGCCATGGACAGCTGTTTCGGCCTTCTTAGGCCTCATCAGCATGGCATAGCTAATGCTCAGGCTCAAGTACCCACATATCCATAAAACAAGCAGTGAAAACGTAAAGCTTGTGGGATGTGGCTGGAGTGACAAGGATACTTCACAAATTAATGTGATCAAGTAAACTGAAGCCACTCTAAGGGCACTAAGGCCACAAGGTAGCGAACATTACCTCTTAAATCCACCAAAGCAAAGATTGACTCCAAGCATTAGCAGCCATGGACAGCTGTTTCGGCCGTTTTAGGCCTCATCAGCATGGCATAGCTAATACTCAGGCTAATACTAATACTGGCTAATACTCACTGCTTGTTTTATTGATATGTGGGTACTTGAGCCTGAGCAACGTTTATTACGTTTATTTTCAACGGCCGCCACTTCGTTCCCCAAACTCTACCAGTGTACAGTTGAATACAATCGAGCTTGAGCTCTGGGGATGGCTAGAGGTGCAATATCAACCTCCCTAGGTCACCCGCTTGTCTGCCTGTCCTCATTTGTTCACTGGACAATAGCTTTATCGTGCAATATTGGCAAAATGTGTCCAATTTCTTTCGGTCTCCAACCCTTTCTAATGCCATCTCCATAATTGTAGCTCGTTTATAACGTTACTGGTGACTGTTCAGTTTTGTTCTTGTTAAGGACAGTCTTAAATGCGTTTTGAAAGGCGATTTTTCTTTTCCATCATAAACAACTATTTGATCGTGTCAAAAGCCAGAGACTTAGTAATATCTGGCGTTATGTAACTCACAACTCACACCATATGACTTCACAGATTGTCAAGACGTTAATGCCATCTCAAATAGTTATTTCCAGGAATACACTCAGAAGGCTCTTAGGTTCAGACCATGATTCACACGTTAATTTATGCGAGAGGTTTTTCAGTAGACGAAGGTAGAAGTCAATCGCAACAGAAAATTACTGCTGAAAACAACACCAACATCAGCTAACTTTAGCGTTTTTAATTAATTTATAGGAACGTGTTACAAGGACAAAGTGAAGAACGATTGCTTAAAATCTATTCATCACCTAGTCTGCAAAAATAGCAATTTTAACACACCGAAGGTAGGAGACATCCGTAATACCACTAAATATTTCTTGTAAACTACGTACAGTAACAGTTAAAGAAAATTCTGAATGCTACAGTCTTAAAAACTCCAACGAATGAGGTACTTAATATGTAGTCATTTGAAGGGGCATTCTTTCGGTGATTCGGGGTCCCCGCCGCTTAACTCATCTCTTAATAAAATTTACTCGTCCTCAAAATGCTGCGACATATTAAAATGAACGTTTTGTGTATTTTCAGCAGCGAAAGCAAACCACAGTAAAAGGAACCATTTTAGAATTTGAAAAATGGTTAATTTTTTCAACTTTGTCGTCTGTGTAGTAACATAAAACTGTGAATATGATAAAATATACTTTGGTTGCTCTGGCACGAAAATATTCTCATCAAAAGCAATTACCAATTTTCAGTTGTCACTTATTTGTTCAAATGCTAACTACAACGTTCTCTCAATAAACAGCTAAAGCGATCTGGAAAGGAAGCAAAATCAAAACTAAAACAGTTGTAACAATTACTTCATATTGACTGTCGCTTTATGATTATTAGTAGTAATCTACGTTCTATAGTGCCACAATACACAGTTCTTCGAATAAGAACAGACCGTTCGTTGGTTGAATACCGAATATCCTTTAAGTAAATCAGACCTACATGTAAGTACCCCGAGTCCATGGCGCTGAGTTAAAAGCGATACACTGCTACTTCGAGCACTGTTTAAAAAGTGACAACAAACAGCATTGACGAATTGCTAATTTCTACAATTTTGCGAGTTTTAAGTTGACTCTCTCTAAGATTGTCGTCGCTAGTTGCTGGACCTTTTGGGCTGTCTCCTCTATGTAGACATCATTGGGGATCTGAGGGTAACAGACTCGGTCGGGATAGCGCATGCGTGTTGAGTCTACCACGCTACTTTCCAGTTGACTTGCTAAGTCCGTTAATTGTGAGTCGTCTAAACTAGCGGCTATCCGTACCAGACTATGCGCACGGGTCTTGAAAGCATCATCTGCATATTGGGCAGCCTTGAGCGCCTTCTCTGCGGCCTACATGATGCAAAAACACCACACCAACTATTATCTGAAACAACAACCCCACCAGCCGGCAATCCCTCAGAAAATGCATAGCCTGGGCAGTGGCAACTTTGGCATTCTTAAAGAAATTGATGGCTATGCGCCTTACACTTTTATTGTCAACGCCGTTTATTTTAATCAGACAGTTCTGTCCATTTCACCGAGAAACATTCTTTGCGACTTCCGTCGAGTCAGCTATCGTGACATGACTTTGCCTGAGCATTTCCACGTTCCAAACGTCTATTAAACTAAAACAAAGATTATTATGCCGTCCCTCAGTCTCTTGATCACGTTTAGTAAGGTTGTGTTGAATCATCAATTCTAACACCATGTAAGGAGCCTATAAGGAGCTTAAGCAGATGAAGGTTAAACTGCACGATGCTTACCTGGTGGCATTTGAAACACGCCCACTCATAGGACGGGTCGTCAGCTGCCAAGTCTTTGTCAGCAGCCTGGAGGTCGGCTTTAGCTTGTCTAAACCAGCGGCGTGCCTCACCTGGTTGAGGATTTTTCTTACAGAAACTTGGTGGAATTACTGTTTTGGAGCCACGATCACACCATCCAAATGTTTGCACATAAATTGCCTTGTATTCCTGGCGCTGAGCATGATGTCGTCGGGCACGTGTTCCCCAAAAACCAAAGAAAGCTTCGTAGTGGCTTGTTTCATTGCTTTCAGAGCCCTTGCTTGCGCGTCGTGCTTCGTCGCTCTCCAATCTTGCCACCTCTCTCTGAAGGTGATGGAAAACATCCTCGCAGAATGCTTGGTCTTCAAGATTCTTGTCCGGATGCCACTGTAGAAAAAGTCTCTTTACGATTTTTCTTCTTCTTTTCTCTGGCAATTGCCACGCCATTTCGAGCACTTCTGTAACCTGTGACAAAATCTTCGTTTTGTCTTTCGTTAGGGAAGAGCTTCCTGCTTCGTCAGAATTAAACTGCAAACGGTGAAATTTATACAAATCAGCCGATTCGGCAATCCGTAGTTGCTTGTCATGGCCTACGTTCACGTTGTACAGTTTTGTGTAGACATTGGCATCTTCTTCGCAACTTGCTTCCTTAATTATTATGGCATAGATGAAGGTAGCGTCTCCATTCTCCTTATTCAGACTAGGATCATCCAATTCCAATGCAACATATTCTCCAGGCTTGAATTCTTCAAATGCTTCGTTTAAGAGATGGTGATCTTCAATGGGAATAAAGCTTCCCGGCTTTGGCAAGACATTACATTGTGATGCGTCGTATGAGTCATCTTGACGAATTTTCATGTCGTCCAGGATTGACCATATCTCAGAGGGATCCGTGCGCAACATCTCTGGAATGAACATGACGGTTTCCCGTAGCATTCCTTCGCATGCTTCTGAAATCACTTGCGTTAAGGCCAACGATATCTTGCCAAGGGTTGCATCTTTCACTGCATTGATATAGACCTTCCAAAGAACTTTACCAGCCTCTGAAACCTTATCAACAAAAAGTGGTACTTCCTTTTCACTTCCTGGAATAAGAATTCCCTTGTACATGAGCTTCGTCTCCAATTTGTTCATCCCAAGAAACTCAATATGTTTTAGTCTCTCTTTTATGGAAACAACGACAGTCTCATCCAACTCAGAATTTTCATGACGAATAAGCCTCACGATTCCATGACAGAATTGTTCTGAGCAGAGTTTTGTCTTCAAGGAATCAGCCACACTCAGCTGAACAAGTGAACCAGCACGATTGTTCGAATCGAGATGATCAACAAATTTCTCCTCCACTACATCAGACAGCAATTTCGGTCGACAATCAGTTGAAAGACGCATGATGTAGTCCTTGTAGTTCATGGATGAACTACATTGCAGTTCTGCCCTCTTCAGATCGATCAGAAATAGTTGCTTGAAATGTTGCAGCCGACTCTGATACTTAGGCGTATCATCAAAGATCAGGTCCGTGGATCTGTGCAAAGTTACAGGTAAAGTTCCACTGGAGCTCCTGTTGTGTGGATACAGTGCTGGCAAGTATAGGTTTGAGAGATCACCATCCTCCTCTGAATCTTTTAACAAGCTATCAAAGAGTCCTCTAACTGCTTGCAAGGAACTTTGGATCTCGTTTGGGTGAAGCTTATTTTCCTGACACTGATCATGCAACATTTCCAAAACCATCGCGTAGTGGAACGATTTCACGGACTTCGAGCAGCCAAGGTGCTGAAACAGGTTGTGAAACTCTCCAAATTCAGGAGGCACCCGATAAAGAAATGGCGATATCTCATCTCTCTCAAACAGTTCGATCACAACTTGTTTAGCTTGCACGAGCCTTGCACCTTTTTCGACCAAAATGCATGGAACATTTTCAAGGTTGCCTTTGACATTACTGTCAGTGATATATTTGTCCTTCAACAAAGTGTAAATCGTTCTAAACGATGACCTTCTCGTGGCAGTCTGTTGATCTGACACTTTAATGTTGTTCTGCTTTGCAAGATGATGAGAGATTCGGACACAGTGAGAGGTAATCAGTTCTGGCGTAGGATGTGAGAAGACGTTAAGTTGCGAAAGAGTTAACGTACCGGTGACCCCGAGCTGAAATCTTGGATCTGCCCACTTGGGGAGTAGATACGCTGTCGTCCAAACAGCTTCAGCATGGTCAGACACCACAGAGCCTTTAAATGAAATGTACGGAGTTTTTCCGTCTTCTCTTTCACCATACTGTGCGTGCAGATTGAGAAGGTCTTCCCGCACAGGCTCTGAGACCACAAAACGGACACCACAAAGAGCTTTCAGGAGCCCCTCACCCAGTACTTGCGATCGACTGAAAAGATAAGAGACCAGAACCTTGGACTTCTTGTCTGTCGTATTGGTTCGTTGCGTCACCGCTTCGCGTGAAACCTCATCGGCGAATGTCTTGAAATGATCGCAAGATACTTCATATACCATCCCAATCTTCTTCATAAACGGCAGCCACTCATCTGAGTTGAAAGGTTTAACTGGAAACTTATCCCTGGAAAGCATGGCCTTGAAAACTTCATTACGTGGGTCATAGAAACTATTTGCGTTCCTCAATGTTCCATTCTTTGTGGTGATGACTTCTCGATTTCTTAAGCAGTTGGTTAGTCTCGGTTCATCGTGTTCGTTCAGCAAACCTCGGATATGCTTGAGGTGGGTCTCTCTTGCTTTTCTGCTGAAAACGTTAAAGTTTGGCAAGATGAAATCACAATACACATCAACTGAGGATATGCAGTCAAATGCTAGATATGCATACAAGTCGGAGATATCTTGCATGGATTCCAGAAACAACACTTTGACTTTACTTTCAAGCTTGTTCATTTCAATCCTGGGTATTCCACTTGGTAAGAGGCATACGCTTCTTTGTTCATCAATACTGACAAGGTCACCATGTGTTGAGAGATAAAAGGGAAGCTTTCTCAAAATTTCCTTGCTAGAGGAGATGGACTTTAGGCTGTTTAGGTTGTCAGTAAAATACTTAAGAATGGTCTTACAACCAGATCGATCCAATTTTCCTTGCAAGGAGCATGGTTTCCTCATCATTCGTCGGTGAAGCGCGATAAGAAGAGATATTGGTTTTGAAGGAGATGCCACAATACGCCGCGCTAGAATCTGTGGATTTATGTGCATACTTACGTACGAGGTTGAGCGGGAAAGTGCGGTAAAATTTAGCTCGGGTAGCCCTAGCTTTCTTAGAGCGTCAACCAGAACTCTACTCGTGGCCTCGCAATTCGTAAAGTCAAGGACAGTCTCTGCTAATTTCAAGGGCACTAGGACGTCATCTGCGACTACACTTGCAAGATTCGAAAAGTTGCCATCCAACGGTTCAGTTGCCGGAAGAATGCTCCAGTTGGACAAAGGTTCCAGTATTCTTAGAACGTAGCTTGGCTCGGGATAGTTTGTCAGACCCGTTTCCACGACTTCCTGAAGGAACCTCCAAACTCTGAAAATCCAGTCGCAAGATGGCTCTGCCTCGTTACCTGGGGACCAATTGACGTACCCTTCTCCGCCATGATAAGAAGGTGGTAATATTTTGGGCAAGTTTCTGGAAAAAGCTTTGACGTCAAATGGTTGAAAGACAGG
Source organism: Pachyseris speciosa (assembly GCA_016490735.1). Lineage (NCBI taxonomy): Eukaryota > Metazoa > Cnidaria > Anthozoa > Scleractinia > Pachyseridae > Pachyseris > Pachyseris speciosa. The sequence continues at coordinate 66,251 of JAEMWC010000414.1, read as the reverse complement.
CGCTTCATGACTTGCTCTGCCGCCAAAGACATCTGTTCTTAGTCGCTCGTGAACAAACATCCCCTGACAATGTGGTAAAATGTCGTAGTAGCCAGACAGGAATTTTGGATCGTCACGATTAAATACACGAAGGATGTTGTCTTGTGTAAGAAGTAAAGGCAGGCCTGATAAATGCGTGCAGAACTCTTCTTGATCTTTGCAGTAAGCAAGCACCCGTGTAACGCCAATCTCGTTCCTAAATGGAGTCTTGCTGACATCAATTGGTATCCGCCCAATCCTGCAAAATGGATCTTGGCTACTAAAGTTCTTGAAGAAATCTACCACTGACGCAGGAGATACGCAATGGGCATCCACTCCAGACTGCACCAAAGCATCAAACACAGACAACGAAAAGTTCACCAAATTAAAGCCTGCTTCCACCAATATCTCGGCCAAACTGGTTTTCCCCCTTGTTCTTCTCTTTCCACGTCTTTCTTCAGCTTCAAGGTTGTTAAAGAATGCTTGGTTTCTCCCTGTGCCGGTTGGTGGAAGCCATTTCAATTCTGCTTCGCGTTTACGAGCCGAGCTACGCACCACCGGCAGGAAAAGCATTTGCTTGTTGCTCATCTCTTGATACACTGATCTTACTAACGGATTCCAGGGCGAATCTTTGCTGGAAAATGTTGGGAACAACTTTTCGTAATCCTGGAGTCGTTTAATCAAATCGTTTTCATTACAGCTTGGTGTTCCTGGTTCAGGGCTTTGCAAGACTGGAAGCTGATAGCACCTCCTCACTTCGTCTAAAAGGGTTAAATAACATGACGCAATTACGTCAGTTAGTAAAGCATTGTTCCAATCGCTTCGATATCCGCCACTTTCGTCTCTCCATAGGTCTCGTCTGGCCTCGTGGTCAAGTGAGAAGTGGCCATTTATGTGGACTGGGAGATCAGTTTTAACAGGCAACGGAAGAAAACAATAGGCTTTCTTTTTCTGCTCCACTGCTGCCCTTCTCTTTGACTTCTTTCTCAATAGGCAAGCAACACCACCTAAAGGAAGCAGTCCAAGGTCCTGTCTTCTGTAAGCATCGAGAATACTTTTTGCTACTTCGTTCTCAAAACCAAGCTTCTGAACAATGAACCAGGTTTCCTCGTTTCCCAAATTGTCGCGCAAGGTCATAAAGTAGGAACATTGCTTCGGGTCGTCGTTGAAGTGCAGCTGCTCTCTTTCTCTTGCCAGTTTTCCAATCTGCTTTATGTGGCTGGCGAATTCAAGTCTCTTCAGCGACTCATGGTCTGATATCACTGCTTCTACAGAATAAGAGTTCACCACATGCCCAGAGTCATCGATGTCGCACAATGTGATCTTCTTTACGTTGTTTACAAAAAGGAGGACTTCAAAGAGCTCACTTTTGAGTACTTCCATCATTCCACTTACTTCTCCCAGCGTAACTGGAATTTTTGACAACCTGGATGTTTTTGCCATCTCCTTTGTTCTGAGCGGAAATCGAAACATGGTTGAACCCTCTAGAGTGAAATGCTCCTCTAGGTAGCACGAGAATACATCTGGAAACGTTTCTCTTAACTTTGCGGTTTCTGTGTACATCCTGCCTGGTTCTTGGGGATTGGCATCAGGGACGTACTGGCAATGTGGATCAAACACACACAAAACGTCACCGATCTCGTCCCCTTTCGACATGAACGAAGGAACGTCTGTAAGATGGTAGACAGCATTGAAACCGACGCCATACTGGCCTGTTTTGCTTGGATCGTTTCCTTTACTCCCCTCTCCAAGGTTCTGTATGCCTTCAATGTCAGCCTTTGTGAAGGGCTTGTTGTTGTACACGCACAACGCAGGCCCCTGCAGAGGCTCCCAGCTGGTCTCAAATATCCGCTTTTTGGGATGTCTGCGTGGGTCCAAAATGAAACAAATCTCAGTTGCTTGAGCGTCATCCGCATTCTGCAGAAGTTCTTTCAGAAGTTCTTTTCCACAAGGATAGGCTTTCAGAATGCGTTTCAAACGATTTGTTAGTTCCTCCTTTTGTCCAAACGATATTCCCAGCGCATGATGCCGCAAAGCCTCCTGTCGTCTGGTCTTGACTCCTAATGCAAGACCTGTTGATAAAGGAATCTTGGAATGGACATACTGGATTCCCGTGCCCCCAGAAATCCAAGAGCAGTCTTTAAAGCAAAGGTCTCTTACAGGCTGCATTACTCCATTTCCATTCGGAAGATAAATTGATTCCCTCTTCTTCTGTGTTGTAATGCAGAATTCAGACAAGGCCAGTGACTCTTCTAATTGAGTTGCAAGGTTAACTGCAACAGTGAGTGTCTGCTTGTCCAGTTTCCTTCCATCAAACCTCTCCTTAATACGTTCCAAAGAGTAAATGAAGTCCTCTGCTCCAAAAGCCTCTCTCACGCCGGCTGCTTTCAGAAGTGTTGAACATAACCTGGCCAAATCTATAGGAACCTTGTAAAGATAAGGAGAACACTCTGCGTTTAACTTAAACGCCAATTGATTTGCGCGCAAGAACTCATCTCCAACAAGAATGAACTTTTTCTTCTTGAGGAACTCTACAATCTCGGTTTCATTGTCCTTGAGAACCTCTTGAAGAAATTTGTAGGACGTGGTGCACACTTCTCTAATCTCGTCATTACCAGCGCTGTCTAATCTTGTAGACACAGCCTCATTAAGTTGATAGATTACATGCTTGACTGCAGGCTGATTCCTGTTTATCTTCAGAAGCACTTTGACTTTGGGTGGCAAGGAGACATCTACTATTGCTTCTGAGCAACACACTAAATATATGTGATCTCTTGAAAAGCCCTCTGCTGGCGATACCAGGACCTGATTGTCTCCATCTTGTATTTGTTTGCCCCTCCATTTGAGAGGAAAAGACTGTGGCTACTTTAGAACTGGAAGAAATTTTGCCCTCAAAATCCTTGTTTGAATCTCGGACTGAGTACACTGACCTTTAAGTTTCAGTTTTTTCTCTAAGTAGTCTATCAAGTTATTACTCCGCTCGATTGCTGCATCGCTGTCACTTCGATTCAAAATGTTAATGCTCTCTGCCCTTTCTGCAACTTCAAGCCAAGAGATATCATCTGTCAACATTCCAAGCCGCTCAAGCTTAAACAGGCGTAAAGGGTTAAGAAAAGATTCCTGATCGCCATGTGGAAACCTTCCATCTTCGGGGCAAAAAAGCGATCCTGCCTGTCGTTTGGGAGAAACCAGTTCTCCAGGACATTTCAGTGTTTTCCCTAAAGGTGACACCGGAACGCATGCACAAGCTTTGATAATGCCATCGAACTTTCCACTTCTGTCATCCAGTGCGTGTAAGACCAACTTGTCCCTTAGCAGAGGGGGCACAGCAGCAATTTTTGGAAAGAACAATTCACGATAAAACCTGTCCTCGTCATAGCATCCAGACTGTATCGCTGATGCCAGACTGTACTTTTCAAACGACTCGTACACGTCAGCAGGGAGATCCACGACACCTTTCCTGCCATCTGCTAACGCCTGAAAAACCTCAAACGCGATATCTCCGACATGATTATCCAGACGGAACTTGGGATGGAGAAAACAAACGTCATGCACCCCAACCCATCTGTTGCCACTCGGAAAGAGAGGGATACTATCCTTTACAAGGTGTTCATAAAATGAACGTACAAGAGGCTCACAGGTTTTTTGGACTTCACAGCACTTCGGCCACAATGAATGGAACTGATATGTGCCTTCAGGAGCTTCTTTAGCTGGCTTGACGTATTCAATAAGATCAAGATATGCTGCACAAGCACAATCTCTCAAGAGAACGTCATTCCACTCTACTTCAAAGCTGGGTTTGTCGTCGATCGACTTTTCCTTTAAACTACGTCTGTTGGAAGTAACGGCGAACGTTCCATTAACGTGTACAGGCAAACCACTATGGATTGGAAGTGGAAGGTAACAAAACAAAGTCCCAGTGTTATTTGATTTACAAACAGGTATCGAAACGGGAGCATCATAGGTCGCCAGTTGAACGGCAACTCCAGCTGAGGGAATAAGACTTTTGTTTTTGTCTTGTATCGAAAACTGCATTGCCTCGCCACTGCCCATGGATGATGCGACAAGCCACGTTTCAACGGCAGAATGTAAGTGAATTTCATCTTTAAAGAAACGGCTCCCGTCCTCTGTAACGGTGCTTTTTACTTTAAATTGAAGTGCAGACCGCAGCAACTCAGTGCTTGAATGGTTGGAATCTGAAGCACGCTTGGCGACCTCAGATGACGCTCTCAGAAAATTACACTGCTTCAAAAAGAACTGATCTTCAACGCCAAGACATCTAGCAGCGGCGGATAAGGTGATTGGAACAGACAGCTCCCTCAAGATTTCATTCCTTGAGTACTCTTTAGTTACCTCAAAAATGAGCTTAGGTTGCGGCTGTTTGCAGGAATCTTTGGACAAATGAAAGATGCTAACTCTGCGGACATTCTGCGTGAAAAGTAGCAGAGATCTAGCCCCACGAATTAACAGCTTCAGTAATTTTTTCATATGTCTGAAGCCATAATAACTTTGCTTGATTTCACTTCGTATGGCTTGCTGTTTCGTTCGCAGAGGGAAACGGAAAAGCGTTCCCTGAAAGGAGTTCTCTTCTTTATCTAGATGAAGGTCGCAACCAAAGATGCCGTTGAACGGTTTGAACTGATTTCGGAATCTCCGCAATTTCTTTACATTCTTATTGGTGTCGACTTTTATCCCTGGCTTGTTTGCGTTCCTGATTGCTTTCCCTAGGTAGAAGGTGTTGGGATCGAAAACCACGAAATAATTTCTACTCACAAGCATAGGTACATCGGTTAGGTTGTACACTGCGTTGAAGCCAAGGCCAAACCTTCCAATCTTCTCAGTGTCGTGTTCTTTCGTTGCTCCGTTCAATTTTGTTAAGTTTTCAAAATCCTCATTTTGGAACTCGGCATCATTGTACACCCACAGGGCAGCGCCTTGGCATTCCCTCATTCCCTCGTCAATCAGGCAGGTCATGGAGTCTTCATTAGTTCGTTCGTCATACAGAAAGCTGACTTCAGTGGCACCAGCGTCATCTGCATTTTGAATAAGTTCTTTTGGCACTACAAATCCATCGGTGTAGTCTTCTAGCAGAAGCTTGTTGAGTCTGCGGGTTAGTTTTTCCTGTTGACCGAATTGTTCTCCCAATTCAAGCTCGTCGGGATCCAGCATTGAATTACTTAGCGTTCGAACATTGAAAAATTCTGCTGTGCTGTTAGATACGTAGGGATGGACAAGAAAATGGGCTATGTCTTCATTATCTTTTTCCGATCGTAGCCACTCGCGTTCACAATACATACACTCTTCAGCTCGTGCAAGCCTGACGAAGGCATCGTCTTCCACGTAAGTTGGAATAAGAACATCTGCCTTAGTTTCCGGGGACAGTTCACAGCCATCACTTTTTAACTTTTTCAGGATAGTAATGGATAACTGCAGGTCGCTTTCTACGTCTGCGGCTTCAGCACGATGCTCTTGGCAGTCATACTTCCTCTTTATCAACCAAAGGACGCGAAGCAAAGCGGATGCTTGACATTTTTCCTCCATGCCAAACTTCAAAAACAAATCACGATACATTCGTACCTCTGGTGGAAGGAAGGAAATGTATGGAGAGAGATCAAGATACGCCGGCTTTTTAGCAAGCATAGCCGAGGGAGCCGAAAATCCATCTCCGTTCCAAATCCAGCTTGAGTTCTCCATTCCCTTAAAGGCTTTAGAGACATCAGCAAGATCTGCATGAAGGAGGAAAGAGTAGGTGTCTTGTACTATCTTCATATAACGCGACTTTTCGTCTCCGGTGTAGCAACTGATTACAGCACTCAAATGCTTAACAACATCAACAGCATTGGGCCCTTTATTCCAGCCAAAGTAGCTAGCTAATGGACTAGATGATTCTGACTTAGCAATTGGCATTATTGTTCCAATAACATTAACATTCTGTACACCCTCGACTTCTGTGGGCATGAAGAATTTCTCCTTTTCATTTACTTCTCCCCAGAAAGGAAGGCTTCCTGGAAAACTGGCTGGTTTTTGTCTCATTATGGACACCCAAGGAATCTTTCGAAGCAATTTACCCAGTGCTGTTCCATTTACGGTCTCTCGAAGTTTTCTCGGGTTCCTTTCTAGATAGGTCATGATTGCTTGTGACTTGCGCTCTGCTTGCCTGCGTAGGACTTCAGGAATTTTTCTGACACTTTGGTAGAGATTTTGTGCGGTGATTTTATCCTCACTTTTCATACCAAGCTTCTCCAGAACTACAAGGGCAGAAGGGTCATTATACAGCACCCCGGTAGGAAAAACGTCTTCTCCAGCGAAAATTCCCCGGAGTAGGGCATTCCTGGGATCAAAGAGATTCAGAGCTCTCACATGACCTTCACCAGTTGGCACAAATCGCAACGCTTTCATTGCCTCTTCAAATCTGGTATTGGTACAAACGTGGAAGTCGTACCTCTTAATCACAAAATCCATAAGTCTGTTGATATCTTCATCTAAATAGGTTTGGCTCTGAACATACGGAAATATCCCCTCAAGCAGAAACTCAGTTGTTGTTAGGACTCTGATGTCCAATAAACGAACCATCCTTTTGGAGTCTTCGTCTTTCGTGTCGATGAAATTTCTTTGCGGACTCACTGGAAACTCGTCTGCATCAGCTGGTGCTGCTAACAAGCCCTGTTTCTTTGACACGAATTCTTGTGAAATACCAACAGTTTCAAAAATTGGAAGGCAAAGAATAGTATTCTTTTCTTGATGGCTGAGAAGTGGGCTCTTGGCAATAAACTTTCTCATGGCACGTTTTTCATCATCTGTGACTTTCTCCAGCAAGATAGCTGAGTGCATACCGTCACCCATTTCGGAGGAGGAAACTTCCATGGCTTGCAAAACACCACTGACATCTGGTGGCTGGATAAATGTTCTCAGAATAGCCGGATGGCTAGTCAAAAACCTAGGGCAGTCTTCCATGACTATAACACCCAGACGGTTTAAAACCTCGCACACAGTTTTCTTCAAGGCGCCCTTACCCAGCCGTTTAACGACAACTTTTGAAGGATTCTTCAACTTTGTTAGGGTGACAGGGAGTTTCTGGAGGTCAAGCGGAATCAAGGGGAGATTTTGTAGCTGACAAAGTTCTTCTTCTGTCGCGAAATTGTCTCTGAGGTACTTCCATAGGAGAGGGAGCCAGTTCTTTGGTGGCTGGTTACGATCGTTAGGGTTCCATTGAACCTTGTCGCCATTTTTCCAGTCTGGAGGTAATGATTCTCGTAACAGAGTAGGTAAATGATCTTTGCACAGGCGTTTTAGCTGAGTACATCCCGCAGAGAGATTATATACTCAACGATGACAAATCGCTTTCCTACCAGTTAATTCTTGTTATTAATTTCCATAATAAAAACATTAGATATGTAATGTGTTTGGTTGTGCATGTCATCCCATGCTGGAGGAGAAAGGAAGAAAGGAAAGCATACGAATCACTGGATTTCCTTCTGGACCATCTTAATGAATTTTGCAATAACGAAAAAAATCACGCCTTTAGACATCCTTTCATATTGGGGCAAAACAAGGTGCTTGGCTGAATTAACAAGGGTCCATTTCTGAGCTGCATGTGGCCCATGAAAAAAAGCCGACGAAGGTACATTAACAAATCATAATCATCACTGATTGAAATAAAAGGGACAAAATAGGTATGCACACAATTTAAGGTTTTTCAAAGACATCATTTGAAAAACAGCACTCTTTTTACAGCTCGAGTTGAAGAATTTGGGATGACAATCTTGCTATCGTTTGCCTTTGTTTGCTAAACCATAAAAAAAAAAAGAGAGAGATCCTGATTTATCGCTCTTGCTTTAACGACCAATAATTCAACACAATATTGGTGTCACATAGAGTAAGATGCATTTCGCGCCGGCGTCTTCAAAATCTGGAACAAACTGCCAGTTATTTCACACAAAAAAACACCGAACAGACTGAGACAAAAAAATCACCAGGCAGACAAATCCTAACGCATATTCTGTTAACCGAAACTTGTGGCGAAAAATTGCAAATGTCATAGCATCTGGAGGCACGTTACGAGGCAAGAGTCAAAATGTTTCGGCTCTGTTATTTCGCCAATCATATGGAAGGAATTTACCCGGAATTATAATTAATTTTCACAGCCTTCAGTGAGAATTTGAGTAATGAAAAACGCGAGTTACTTCTTTTGTTAACCGCCATCATAACAAAAAAGTTGAAAATACCCATCTAAGCCTTCACCTTAAGGGGTCCTCTAGCACGGAACGTAATTCGCGGATCGCGTAATTGTACGCATAGTTAAAGCCACTCGAGGTTAGAAAAAGAAGTTAGGGTATAAAACATGCATGATCTTGCCATCATCACTTGAATCATTGAGGTAAAATGAACTAACTTCTTAACCATTGCTATGGATTTTGTTTAAATTTATACAAACGTTCGTCTTAAAGTGCCTATGAAGCGAAATTTGTTTCTTGCTAATTTTAAAGTTTACCCCTAAAAAAGCAAGAATCTCAAAATTTGAGGTTCTCGTGATTAAAACTGGCGATTTTACGAGCGTTTGAAGTTGGCTTATTTTGCCTTTAAAAATGGTCAGGGGTCTGGGTCGTGTTTATTCGCGAAATTCTATGATGTGACGTCATTTTGGGTACAAAAATGTGTTTGCACTTATGAATTATAGTGAAATAGTTGGAATACTTGTCCCCAAAATTACGTCAAAATTACGTCACAGCTATTGTCACGTGTCTTTTTGGCCGCGCGATTCAAATGCCATTTTTGAGGGCAAAACCGCCCAATTTCAAACACTAATAAAATCAAATGAAGAATGATCCTCGCAGTTGTGAACGCAATTTATGCAATTGCGAAAAGAAGCCTGAAAAAAAATTAGGGACTTCAACGGGGTTCGAACCCGTGACCTCACACCGGTGATCGCGAGGTCACGGGTTCGAACCCCGTTGAAGTCCTGAATTTTTTTTCAGGCTTCTTTTCGCAATTGCATAAATTGCGTTCACAACTGCGAGGATCATTCTTCATTTGATTTCATTTCCGCAGTTCATGTATGATTAATTTCATATATCATTCACACTCATTTCTTTCAGGGGAACATATGAACCCACAATTGACCTGCTCCCAACGTCAGTGGCTTCATAGCTCAGTTGGTTAGAGCATCGCACCGGTAATCGCGAGGTCACGGGTTCGAACCCCGTTGAAGTCCTGAATTTTTTTCAGGCTTCTTTTCGCAATTGCATAAATTGCGTTCACAACTGCGAGGATCATTCTTCATTTGATTTCATTTCCGCAGTTCATGTATGATTAATTTCATATATCATTCACACTAATAAAATCGCCAATTTTAATCAAGAGCATCTCAAATTTTTGGAATGTTGAATTTTATGGATTAAACTTTCAAATTAGCGAGAAATAAATTTCGCTTCATAAGCACTTTAAATTATTTAAAGTGGTACTACGATCAGAAAATTACTTTGCTTTTTTCTTCAAATTGCGAAAGTGTGTTTGCTTAACACCCTACTCGTGAAATTTCAAGCTTTAATTTCAAGCAGAAGACTGTTTACTTTGAGTGCAACTTTTTAATTTAACGGTCCGCCATTACTCACGTTCGTTTCTGACCAATTAGGCCTCGGAGAGCTGGATCCAAGATAAAATGACGTCATATGCGCACTGGTTTAAAATTGCAGTGTGTGAATGCAGGTTATTAAGTATGCAAAACACGAGTTTGAGAGTCTGAAAGCTCAAAATTCCCGTGCTGCATACTAATTACAGCCGGGTTTACACACACTGCATTCTCACTCTTGTGAGCTTTTTACGTCATTTTGTCCTCGATCCAGTTCTCTCAAGATTTTGAAGTTAGTAATGGCGGACCGTTAAATTAAAACGTTGCACTCAAAGTAAACAGTCTTCTGCTTGAAATTCACGCTTGAAATTTCGCGAGTCGGGTGTTAAGCAAACACACTTTCGAAATTTGAAGAAAAAAGACAAGTGATTTTCTGATCGTAGTACCACTTTAAGCTTTCTGACATCGTGTTTTGTTTTTTTTACTTCGAGTGTCATCAGATTCCGCGAATCCTCCCAGCAATAAAGTAAGGAGAGGATATTTCTTTAGTATTGAATAACTTGTGTAAAATGAAATTCTAGTGATTTTTCCCTTGGTTAAAAAATGGCTTTCAAAAAGCCTTGAGAAATCTTTTTGGGTATATGTCATCCATCTCTCTTGTGAAAAACAAGACTTTGGAGGTTTCAAGGCCATACTTTGGAAATCTTATAATCTCAGCTTGAAGATGCATGGGCGATTTTGTATCAGTCTAGTTACTATTAACTTGTATGAAGGTAAAAGGGCCAGATTCGTTCTCTTATCAGTTGAATTTGGCTTTACACTAATGCTTCAAGCTCGAAGTAATTAAAGCGCAATCAGAATATCAAATCAATACCTTCATTTGCAACTTCCTCTAGCTTTGCTAAAATGTCGATGTCAACGTTTTGGGCCAAAAGTCGATGTTGTAGGCCAGGTAGAAGCTCCGCTGGATGCTCTCGTGATGCCATAAAAATGGCCAATTTATTTGCATTTCTAAAGGATGCAAAGGTGTCGTCATAGAGAGGTAAAATTTCCAAGCCCACGAGCTCGGAAAACATGTCATCTTTGAGAACAAACTTGAGAAGGCACAACTTCTCTGCTCGTCCACGCTGGCTGTAACAGGATGGGACTTCCTTGAGAACAAGTCGCACAAAAGAGGGAGTGACCTCTTTTAAGGTAATTCCTCTGAAAAAAAAGTGCCAATAGATTTTTGTTCAAACTTTGTCCACTGTATATTTATCATATTATGAAAACTTCAATTATGAAATAAAAAAAGGGAGGGTGCCCATGCTCGTTTAGGAGCTGTGAGGCATTGACAATGCCCCCTTTTGGCATTATTTGATGCTTATTGTAAGAACGCAATTTAAGTTATGGTAAAATCTTTGTGAACCCAAACTCATGAGAACGCGCAATAACCCACAGTCCATACTTTATGTTGGACCCAAATAAAAACTTTATGTTTTATTTAGACAGAAAGCTGAATCCTTGATTACAAACATGAACCAAATTTCTTGACATGGTTACTTAACTGCAAATAGAAAAGACCACAGTGTATCTGCTATTTTCCTCATTTATTCAATTTTCAGCCATAGAAATCAGATCAGCCTTTTCTTACACAAAGCCTGTGATTAGTTGATTACAATGACTGGGAAAAAGGTGAGTTGCCCATGCTCGTTGGTGAGCAATAGCCATTTTTCAACTAACAGAGCTCGATTTCAAAGCAAATCCGCCATGTTTCCAATATACGCGTGCACGTGCGCGCGCTAAATGACGCCATAAATTACGCGCAGTAAGGTTGCGCGATGCAAATGTGAGGAATCACCTTAAGGCAGATATGTAAGAGGCGATGCACTGAAACATGTGGCTGGGCACAGTAGCTACGTTTTGACGGGCCTTAAGCAAAACTTCTCGAACCAAATTCCCGGCGTCGTTTTCGTCAAGTCTGTCAAAGATAGCCTCGTCGATGTGCAGCCATTTTCCTTCCCCTGCTTGCGTGAATATGACTTGTTCACTGCATAGCAACGTCAACAATGGTACTTCTAGTCTCTTCCAGGTTTGGTCAATGCTGTTGATATCTGGCCATGCTCTGTTTGGCAGAAAAATACCATAGCAATGATTCGAAGAAACTACGACGTTAAACCCACCACGCTCGTTGATCTGACTAATCACACCTAGTGGACACAACAACTTTAAAATCCCAAAAATCGTTTGTGCCTAAATCATAGCAGTAAACATGACTGTAAACATTAAGTCGCCTCTCTATATCCAAAACAAAATGCTATCTTATAGTGATCTTTGAAACTGCTTTATGCAGACATAAAGAACTGTGGGAACTAACTATTAATACTATGAAATCTGCTCTCTGAATTTATCACAACTTAATACTGTTTTCATGCTAGTTACACATGATACCAAAATATTTTTTCTATTGCTGTAATTGTTCCAGTTTGCCTTATTTTGTGAAAATAATTCCATACTTCACTTTAATAAGCTACGTTTTGAAGTATGCTGCTGTGCAGATAAGACATCAAGGAATCCATATCAGGAGTTAACACTTTAAGCACGACTCCCCGGTGTCGTCGTGATTTTTTATTTCACACAGGATTCACACTTTACAAAAACTTCTTTTGACTAACACAGACAATTCACTTACTTGTAAATTGCCTCTTGTGGTACGTTGTTTTTGATGGCTTGGCAAATCAAGGTGGCATATGCCCTTGGGACAGCCTCCTCGAGGAGACAACAGTTCCACAGCAAAGCCTTGTCAGTAAGCGTTTCCCGCTCTTCTTGATCCGCATTAGGCATTTTGATATGTCGTCTGTTCTGGCTCAAGGCAAAGAATCCGTTCACATGCACTGGTAGGCCTGTCAAGCTTTTCTTCTGCACTGGCAAAGGAAGAACACAAAATACGTGACCTGGAACGTCGGGTGTCTGATCATGAGGGTTTGCTGCTGATGGTAGCACCATAGCAACACCAACTGAGGGTAAATAGCTGAGGTCTTCGTCTGTCAAGAGTTTCTTAAACTGCGCTGAAACCTGACCGCCACAATAGTAACTTTTCACTTGAAACGAATGCTTCTCTGTGCAGCGGCCCTTCTCTTTCTCAATTGTGAGCGGGTAAGTCACAGTGACAGGTTCTGGCATGAGGCGACCGGGTGCGACTGTGTCAAAGAACTGTTTCCTCTTGCTTCTAGCCAACTCACATTCGTCGCTGATTTTAACTCGAAAGATTCTCCTGGGCTCAGCCTCAGACTCCTCTCGCACGTAAAGCTCAATAGCTTCAAGATTTCGCAGAAACAAGAGAACCAAGTGGGCGTCAGCCACGAAACTCTCAAACAAATTGTTCACTTTGTTGACAGAGTACAACGTTTGTGATAGCTCAGACGGGGTGGTACGAAAGGGAAAACGAAACAACGTCCCATTGTAATGTCCGCGATGAAACACCTCGTCATTGCAGTCAAATATACCCTTGTAGGGAAGAAACTGATCTGGTGTCTTGGTCCTAGGAACTTCTTTAAGCCTGTAATTAAATCCCGTTCTCCGCTTTCCACCTTTGTTAAAGTGTTCCTCGTGTGGGTCGATGAACCCGATTCTTTCACCGCTAAGGATGCTTGGTAAATCTAGAATAAAAATGAGAAGCATATCGGATACTACCTCGCTCTATTAAAGGAAACGTAACAGACGATATAACAAGCTGTTAATCTGCACAAGTGGTGACGTCTCTGCTAAAATACATTGAAAGGAGCAGGCGTGTCTCTTCCTGAACCAAAAAATACAGAAACGAGATGTATGCTTTTTAGTGGGCTAAAAGTTTCCAATTTGCAAGATGAGCTTTTTTTTTTTTTTGACCGCGAGGGGCAGGGGTTGATAGCATTATCACATGTGAGGAATCTTCTTCTTTTTTTTCAGTTGGAATTTTGCATTCTGTACTAGCTGCTCATCAAAAATATCTTGTGCACTTCATACCGATGACATCAAAGTGGTTATTTGCCATACTTCCGTGGAAATCTTAAAAGTGTACTTGATGATTTACCTGTCATATGAAAAACGGACTTAAAACCCAAGCCAAACCGACCCACTTTCATGGGATCTTTAACTTTGAAACTGTCGCAAATCATTCTAATACCCTTCCAGTCATCTTTGGAAAACTGGGCATTGTTGTAGGCATAAAGTGCCGGCCCCTGTTGAAAAAAAAACGTCAAGTACTGAATTAATTCTAGAGAAAAGCTGGATATTGTGAATGATACAGTAAAAACCCGCGTATAAGAACCTGGATTTTTTAACTTAGCCTAAACAGTTCTTATTTAAATGGTACTTAAAGCAAATATAGGCTACCAAGGTTCTTAAAATAGGTTCTTATATTTTCACATTAATTTCATTTAAATATATTATAAATATCATCTAATAATACAAAAAAATAAAAATAATAAATCATTTATACCATAATGCCCAAAGTGACCAGCAATCAGCCTCAAAAAGGGAACAATATCGTGTATGCAAAGCAGTAGTGCAGAAGACCACACGTGATTTGAAGAACAAATGGTGGAAGGAAAAGGCGCAAGAAATCCAACAATTAGCTGATAGAAACGATACACGTGGCTTCTTCTCTGCAGCTAATGCCATTTATGGTCCATCCACTTATGGTCAAGCCCCTCTCAAGAGTAAAGATGGCTCAGCTATTCTAAAAAGTAATGAAGACATCAAGTCTAGATGGAGGGAGCACTTTGATGATCTCCTGGACCAGACTGTTACTTTTGACCCCGATGTTATCAACTGTATACCGAAGCAGCCTGTTGACAGCTCTCTTTCCAAAGAACCAACAATTGAGGAGCTTGAAGAAGCCATCAAAACCATGAAAAACAACAAGGCAGCTGGACCTGATGGTATACCTGCAGAGATCTTCAAATATGGTGGTGATAAGCTTCAGGCCCAACTACATCAATTCCTTGTGAACATCTGGAAAACTGAAGAGTTACCTGCAGATCTTAGAGATTCGACCATTGTCACCATCTACAAGAGAAAGGGAGATAGGTCAGAATGTGGAAACTATCGTGGCATCTCTTTGCTTTCAACAGCAGGAAAGGTTCTTGCTCGTATCATGAATAACCGTCTTCGACCTTTAGCTGAGAAGATTCTTCCAGAGACTCAATCTGGTTTTAGACCATCCCGTGGAACAACTGACATGATATTTACACTTCGTCAATTGCAGGAGAAATGTCGTGAACAACAACAGCCTTTGTATATGGCCTTCATTGACCTCACCAAGGCATTTGATTCAGTGTCCAGAGAACTCCTTTGGGATATTCTGTCCAAATATAGATGCCCAGCAAAGTACATCCGCATCCTAAGACTACTCCATGATGACATGTGCGCCACAGTCAAGATCGGCAATAAACAAAGCGATCAATTTCAAGTCAAATCTGGCGTGAAGCAGGGATGTGTAATTGCTCCGACGTTGTTCTCTATATTTATTTCAGCAGTTACCCACATCATCAAAGATGACCTGCCTCAAGGTATTGAAATTGTGTACAGGACAGATGGTGGAATCTTCAACTTGGCTCGTCTTAAATCAGCAAGGAGGACATCTGCTGGTTCCCTTACTGAGTTCCAGTATGCAGATGATAACTGTGTTGCAGCTCTGTCCGAGAACCACGTGCAACAGATCCTGACTGCCTTCAATCTGGCATATATGACGCTTGGGCTTTCTGTTAACACCAAGAAGACACAAGTTATTTACCAACCTCCACCAGCTGCGGCAAACCTTTCAAACCTTTCACAGCCATCAATTGTACTTGGTGAAACAGTCCTGGAAAATGTTGATCACTTCCCATATCTTGGAAGTCACCTTTCCTCCAGTGTTGACCTGGATGATGAGATCCAGCATCGTCTGAAATGTGCTGGAACAGCCTTTGGACGTCTTAAGAGGAGAGTGTTTCTGGACCATGACATTCGTCCTGACACAAAAATTCTTGTGTACAAAGCAGTAGTACTTCCAACCCTCCTGTATGCCTCGGAAACATGGACAACATACCAAAGACATCTGAAACCACTTGAAAAGATTCATCAGCGCTGCCTACGGAGCATTTTAAAGATAAGCTGGGATGACAGACGAACCAATGTCAGCGTACTTAAGGACGCAAATGTATCCAGCATAGAAGCTCTTATCATCAAGAGTCAACTCAGGTGGAGTAGCCATGTTGTCCGAATGTCAGAAGAGCGACTTCCAAAACAGGTCTTCTACTCACAAATTAAAGAAGGATCGAGGAAGAGGGATGGTCAGAAAAAGAGGTACAAAGACACTCTGAAAGCCAATTTGAAGAAGTGCAACATTGATATCAGAACCTGGGAAACTGATGCAAAGAATAGAGATTTTTGGCGTGCAACCACACATGAAGGGTCAGTGTTCTTTGAAACAAGTAGGTGTGCAGCATTAGAGGAGAAGAGACGTTTGAGAAAGGAGAGACAACAAGAAGCAAGAAATAATCTCCCGTCGCCATCTGGAACCACCTGTCCTCAGTGCCAAAGAACATTCAAGGCCAAAATGGGTCTCATAAGTCATCTTAAAGTCCACAAGCAGAGTAATTGATTTGAAGACCATCATCCTCGTCTCGAGGGTTAGCCACGACGACGACGACGAATGCCCAAAGGCAGTACAGTGCAGGTATGTCCTTGAAAAAACATCTGCTCAAACAAACTCATAGTCAGTTCTCTGAAATGCCATCTCAAAGTTAATACCAAGAAAATCTTGGGACACTTTTACAGCAACTCCACTGATAAGAACCTAACTTAAAATTTTAGCCTTAATAGGGTCTTATGTGGAGAGGGCTTAAAATGAAAATTTTAGCTAACAGGTTCTTAAAACCCAGGTTCTTATACGCGGGTTTTTACTGTATATGAAATAAATCATATATGAACTGCAGAAATGAAATCAAATGAAGAATGATCCTCGCAGCTGTGAACGCAATTTATGCAATTGCGCAAAAAAGCCCGGAAAAAAAAAATTCAGGACCCCGTTGAAGTCCTGAATTTTTTTCAGGCTTCTTTTCGCAATTGCATAAATTGCGTTCACACCTGCGAGGATCATTCTTCATTTGAAAAGCTGGATATTCTTACAAATATTTAAAGACTTTGATCCATATAACCTGCCCGATGATAAGAGTACATAAAAACATACCGTTTAAAGTTTCTCTTATCATCGGGCAGTCTTTCTATTGAAAGACTTTGTTCCATATAACCTGCCCGATGATAAGAGTACATGAAAACATACCGTTTAAAGTTTCAAAGGCACTTTGCTATTGTTTAATAACAAAAAGATAAAACGAATTTCGCTCTGAACAAAGATTTCTTAAGCAAACGTGTGACAAACAAAGGCTGCGTTAACCTGCACCGACCGGTTAGCTCAGTTGGAAGAGCACCGGACTACCGTGCGGCAGGGGCGAGGTTTAAGCCCCTGCCGTTCCAACATATATCATCAACATATAATTCATCTGTCTTTGACATTCATGTGTGGGTTGGGTGGGTGGGTGGGTGAGATCAAATATGGACTGATAGGCGCCTTTTACAGGTCGACGTCCGATCTCACCCTAGACGGAAGCACTGTAAACCGCCATGAAATTATCTGATATGTGCGGTATATAAATCCATTACCATTACGGTTTCAGTTTAGTGCAACGAGTTTTTTCGCTCCGGTTACACTTTCCGTTTACAGGGCGACCAATAATGACAAATGAAACCGTACGTATCTCTGTGAAATCGCCGATAGTTTCAGGTAAATGGATAGAACAACTTTGACAACGATTGAAGTTTGCGGGAAAATCTTCGGACGACTATTTGTGGAGAGAATTTCTCATTTTCTGATTATGCGCATTTTGCTATCTCTTTTGTCACCACTACTTTATTTAGTGGAGCTTCACGCCTATTCGTGGTTTTTCATGAACATGTACCTTCAACTCAGTCTGTTTTGCTTAGAAGGGTTCCAATATTTTGGGCGTGCCCCAATTTTCCGTAGCCTTAATGGCTTTCTATTCGAGTACCTTGCCATCGATCCAAGTTCAGTAATTGCTCTTTGTCCCACTAATTTCTTACTGCTTACATCATGTTTTCACGTAATACATACAAAATAATCAGATGAAAGAAAACCTGTCAGTCACCGAGCTTCGGTTTGGAGACTGATGTGATACCTTGATTTTGACAGCCTGCCTTCCGAAGTCAGCGTGAACAGAATGCCAGTTAGTTGGAGCACAAAAATTTAAAAGAAAAGATAGTTGGAGCACAACGAAGCTAATTTATAAAAAATTTGGATTAAATAATTCTAAAAGATGCCTTCCCTTCCTAAGAAAGGCAATCCATAAGGATGGCAATTAAAGGCTCCACAGCCCCACATAAAGAGGGGAACTGGGGGCTGGAGAGTCGTGAAATTTAATCAATTAACTTCGGCAAATTTTATAAAGTAAATATAAATCTTGTTCCTTGTACATTGCTGAGTAATATAAGCACTTGGGAATATTGAAAAACACTCGAGAAGTGCGAGAAGCACTTCTCTCGTGTTCTTAAAAGTTCCCGAGTTCTTATATAGCTCAACAATGCACGCAGGACGTATTTCATTTCTTTAATAACACTAACTGCGAATGTGACAGATGAGCTGCTCCCACATTCCAATGCAATACAAAATCAGTTTGGTAAAACACACCTGGAACAGAGAAAGACTTTTGTTGAGGAGTTTCTTGGTTCCATAGCTGTGTTTGTCGTAAAGAAATTTTACTTCTGTCGCCCCTGCGTCCTCTGCATTCTGAATGAGCTCCTAAAAAAGCAGATGAACGTAGAGTTATGAGATCGTCAACTAGACAGCGGCCTCACATCACGATTTCATGTTGCCATGGTAAGATAGTTTTGATTGGCAGCTCTACTGAGATTTTAGAGGTCTTCCATAGATTCTCCATTTAAATGACACTTTATGACTTCTGAAAAAGTTACCTAGAAATGCATGAAAGAAGAAATCGTTTCGGGGGAGATTTGTCTACCTTTTAGGGCTCGTTGATTAGTGACCTTCATGGGCACGAAGTCAACAGCATCCATAACGTGGAAAAGCAATAGCTCTGTTTGTTTTGACTTTTTTGACTCTAGTACATTTCGGTAAACTCCTCTGAGCTACTACTCTCGGAACTACCAAATTCAAAGTTCTGAACAGAGAATAAGCACGTGAAGGTATATTTCTGTTGCTTTTATGAAATTAAACGCCGTTTCTACTAAATGTCTTCCTGGAATCTATGACAGAAATACTCTCCAGACCAGTTAAAACAAACAAAAAAAGGAAGTGACTCGACTTACGGTAGGGCAATCTTGTCATAAGTTGTTCAAAAATCGTGAGCAACTACAGTACCGCTCAAAAGTAAGTTACCACCCTCCCTCAAAGTTTTCTCCTCGAAACTTTGATAGACTGAGATCGACATGTTAATAACTTTAAAAAACCTACATACACAATATGATGTACATGAACATGCTTTTCTGTCTTTCAAAATGGATACATTCCGAGGAATTCTACCGCCGTGAGCGCCGCATTCAATTCGCTTCCCTTGGACAAGAGCTTCTTCCTACACTGAACATCAAACCGCCAATTTTTCGGCTCGTCCATAAGCCATGACTGATGCTTGATACTTTTTGTTAGCTTTCTATTCATCTGATTCTTGACAACCAGCCGTTAAAAAATTGACTTCTCATGAACTTTTCGGTCATGTTGAGTGGAAAGGTTTCAAATTACACAGACAGCAGTTTTTGCGGATTTTATGCAAAGCAAATCCCGGCCGGTCATTAGCTCTTGATTATGTCCTCAACGAATTTAGAAAACACGACCATTTGAACGTATCGACGACAGAACCGATAAAAATTCAACAAAATTCAGCACTAGCGGGAGTAACGAATTATGCTTATCATTCGCAATTGATCATTCGTCGGTTTTTTTGTTTACAAGTTTTCGATTTGTAATGAACTCGATGATGCTATATTTATTTGCACAGAAGTGAACTACATGTATGAACGACTCAAATTCGGCAGAACAATAGCTGCATTTGGAATGTGTTACGCGAATTTAATTGATGTCACGTTGAAAAATCATCCGAAATTTCCGCTTTAGTGACTCTCGCACGACGCGATTCGCGTACGTAGCGCAGGGAACGCGACGCGACTGGTAACTTGCTTTTGAGCGGTACTGTACTTTTTCTGTTGCGCGAAAGGTTCAATCGATCCGTCTAACAAATAGATTTCTTATTATTTTTTGGACAGAAAATGAACTATCAATATTTAATGGCTATTGTTTCGGGATACAATGATAAAACTTGAAAAAGGTTAACCTAACTAGTTGCAATCCATTTACTCCAACCACAATTAGTTTCGATGCACGTATTAAGTACTTCATAGGAAAACTGTACAATTTTTTAACCGTTCAACTTTGCAAACACATGTTTGGGTTCAGACTCAAATTACACGATAGTGTCCCTTTAACTCTTTTCCCTACGCTCCACTAAATATGATTCCTCAGGGAATCATTGCCATGATTCCTCAGGGAATCATTGCCTTGAAACCTTGCAACTTTCCGAAATGGTTGAAATGAATGATTGCTATGGCCAAATACTCAGTTTTTAGACTTCGTTATCCTTTAAACTTACTAAAACTCCCAATTTTTATTTAATATGACCGTTTATTCGGTTGTGAACCAAAAATGTTGGCTTAGAATGCCCTCGGGCAACACCAAAAAATACGCAACTTTGTCTTGAAGTTTTTATTACAAAAATTCTTTTGAAACTAAAAGTCTACATCGTCAGCAAACTTCAACTCTACTTCTTGTGATCTGCACCACATTTTCCTGCTCACTTGTTTAGCGCGACGTGGATAACGCTTTTGATTTCACTTGCTCTCACTGGTCTGTAATTTTCGACTTTGTGACCCAATGGAGTTCTGCGTACTTCTTGTATAACGTCCACATGGAAGAGCGCCAATTTCCATTTCAGATATTTTTTACAAATGTCGAGCCACCCGTTCCTGCTGACAAAACATTGCATCGATTGCATTATTTACAAGTTCAAACTAGCCAAAATTGCCATGC
This sequence comes from Pachyseris speciosa, assembly GCA_016490735.1. Taxonomy (NCBI): domain Eukaryota; kingdom Metazoa; phylum Cnidaria; class Anthozoa; order Scleractinia; family Pachyseridae; genus Pachyseris; species Pachyseris speciosa. The sequence goes on along the minus strand of JAEMWC010000414.1, from coordinate 45,549 downwards.
CAGGTCCCGTAATCCACTCACAAAAGGGCTTAAGACGTAACTTCACTCCGTAAATTTCTATCACTCGCTCGAATACGTTGAGCGGCCCAATTCGTGTGAAATTGCTTCTCACCTCTGTTTTCTTTCAAAGGATTTTGCCTCTACCCATCAACCCAGCTTTATGATGCCAGGCAGGGGGCTTCTGGAGTGGAAAATGGCTCGAAAAACACACTTATAAACCAAATACGCAACGAATTGTAGCTGTAGTGTTCGTTTAGAAATAAACGACAGCTAGCGTGACGAGCGTGACATCAAAGACAGAGCCTTCGGTGCTGTGGACCAGCGAAATCTCCGTGGTAACCCCTAATATGGAGTAGCTTGGGCGATTTGTCCTCCTACCCTTCAGAAATTGCAAAAAAGGTGACCAAATCGCCGAAGGGAAACGAGTTAATACGTAATTTTAAGATCTTGTAATATAGCGGTAGAGAACTGACGAACTTCCAACTTTCAACTTTCAGCGCCCGTTCTCAATCTGAAAGATATATGGTGCTTTAACCTTGCTGTAGACAACCAATCAGACAGCGAGTAGATTTGTAACAGAGAGCTAACTAATATACAATTAACGTCCATTACGCACTTTTGCTATATTGGGTTTTATTTAGTTTTGGTTTGCTTTTGTTTTTTTGTTTTTTTTTTTTTTTCATATTCTAGAGCCATGAATATTCAACACCATCGCAGTACTAATTAAAACAAATAAAGACATTAACAAAGAAAATTAAAGAAGCAAAACAATGTGTGAAACTATTCTATAGAAAAAAAAGAGAGAACGACTTCTGTACATTGACGTCGCAAGCTACTCCGAGAGTAAGAGAATTGTTAAAGGTATAACATTGAGCTGCCTAAAATACAATAACTGTCCAGTATGCACTTTTCTGACTTTAGGTTTTACTTAGTTTTGATTGGCTATTGATTTTTATCATTATCCTATATCTTTAAATATCCATTGCAATAATGAACAGAAAACAGGCATAAAAAAGCCAAAAGAAAACGACAGCGACAGCAACAACAACAAAAAGAGGGAAAGATCACAGGTGAAGTGACCCACCTTTAGTATCTGGCCATCATCCGGGTACTCATCAAGGATTTTCCTCAGCTGTTGGATGAGTGATGGCTGAATCAAATCGAACCCATCTTCATCAACATCGACTTCCACTTCAAAGACAAAATAACAATATAACCTTATTTATCAGGTATGGCCAAACCACAATTATTTTGTTTAGTTTTCCTGAACATCACTGCTCGCTTCAATGCGATCTTTTTGTTTAGTACTTTATTTTCCTTACTTTTTAGGGTATTAGCGGTAAGCTACCAACATGGAGAAAGAAGGTTCACTGAAACAAAGGCACAGGGACAGGGACAATGGCAAGGAAAGGGCTACGGATGGGGACAGGGGCAGTGGCAGGGACAGTGACAAGGAATGGGACAGAGACAGGGACAAGGAAAGGGGCACTAGCAAGGATAGAAACAGGTAGAGGACAGGGATGATGATGGGAACAGGGACAAAGACAGGGAGAGAGACAACTACTGGGGTCAATGGCAAAGACAGGGCAAGGGATAGGGGTAGGAGCAGTGACAGTGGAAGGGGTAGGGACATGAAGAGGGACAAGAACAGAGATACGGACAGGGAGAGGGATAGAAACAGGGCCAGGGACAGCGACATGGATATTGACAGGGAAAGGGACAGGGACAGGGACAGGGACAGGGACAGGGACAGGGTCAGGGACAGGGACAGGGACAGGGGCAGGTACAGGTACAGAGAAAGGGACAGGGACAGGGACAGGGACAGGGACAGGGACAGGGACAGGGACAGGGACAGGGACAGGGACAGGGACAGGGGCAGGGGCAGGGGCAGGGCAGGGGCAGGTACAGGTACAGAGAAAGGGAAAGGGACAGGGACAGGGACAGGGACAAGGGCAAAGACATTGGCAATAACTGGTCCAAGGACAGGGACGTTGGGTAAATTTTTTTCTGCAGGACAAACCCCTCTGGTTATCAGCCACCCTCACCATATATACTGTTTGCCAGCTAGGGACAGGGCTGACAGGAAAAAGGGCAGGGACAGGGATAGTGATGGGGGTAGGGAAGGGGAGAATGATATGGGCAGGGGCCATGAGCCTGAATTCATGTATATCTACAGGATTACTTTGGCTTTAACATTTACATTGTTCAAATACATAGCATATATATGTAGCATAGCAGAGCCTGGCAATTAAATTTTTAGAACTGACAATTAACAAGTCTTAACAAAATGTCCCTCGAAAGGCACTTTGCAAAATTGGTTTTTTTAGTATATATTTTGGAAAGTACTCTTTTGTTCCAGCGCAGTTGAAAACAACATGTAGGCTAACGGCCGAACTTTTCTTTCCGTACATCAGAATGCCTCAATACAGGTTGTATGGACAACACAGCACATTTTAAGAGCGGATGTCTGTAAATATCGACCAGAGGTAGGAATTATAAAAATTTCGGAAAATCCGAAAAAAATTCTGTGGACTACCCTAGGTATTCTATTAATGAAAATATAAATTTTATTTTCATCGGATGAATATTTTGGTCATATGGATGGTGTCAAGTTCGGGCGCTTTATAACCTCTGCCAGATCGCTTTTTCGAGGCCCCAGAGCGGGCTACGGAAAGAGCTCAATTTGAATCTAATTAAAATATTATTCAAGCGACAAAGTTTCTTATCACATTCAAGAGGTTTGAAAACGCATTTTTATTGGCCGTGCCCTTGAATTGATTGCGATTAGAATATTTCACAGATTTTTAAATATTTAAAAAATTTTGAGGATTTCGCGGGAGGAAAATTTTGTCGAAATTCGAAGGCCTAAAATCACACCCGGTACCTAATTTCAAACAACAAAAACCATTCTACATTAAAAAGCAATCTCAAAGCTTTCAAAATATGTTTTTGAAACTTTGGGCAACATATGAAATGAATTTTTGGGAACGCGAAATTCACGGAGCACTTGAGTGAAATTTGACCCTTCTAAATTGACAGTTTTGAGGTTCGCGCGACGCAAATCAATACTCAAACAAATATTTCAGCCAAAATAAGTGTAATTTAGGCAATCTCAAGTCTTACAGTTACACATACGTGCTTCATAGACATTGAATACAAAATTTACAACAATTTTTAGCCGAAAAGAACTCATATCCCAGCTTTTAAGTACTAAACTTGCCTCGCCAAATAAATGTGAACATGCACTGGGTCATACGTGCTTCATAGACATTGAATAGAAAATTTACAACAATTTTTAGCCGAAAAGAACTCATATCCCAGCTTTTAGGTACTAAACTTGCCTCGCCAAATAAATGTGAACATGCACTGGGTCAAGTTAGCCAATAGTTCAAAATCTACACCAAATATCTATCCTGTGTAGCATATAATCAGGTACACGATATGTTTGTTTGTACCTTTTGTCCTTTTTCGTGCTCATTTCCGCAAAATCGACGTGTGAAGGTGCTGTTGCGTGATTCGAGATTGTGTTGCATAACATAACAAACGGACAGCTGAACGGAGATCGAACCCAGGACCCGGGACACGGGCACATGAGCTTGTTAGGAAAAAATAAATTCTAGATTAAAAAAAAATGCAAATCACAATAGAACACTGATAACCTGAACTCGTCAGACTTCCCCTTCTCACTTGTCTGATGCCTTTTTTTCTTGCAGTACAGTAGTCTTTTTGGATCGTTTTCAACGTCACGCGAAAAACCCGGCGTACAAGAATAAATTCCGAAGGAGCCAAGAAAATGAGATGCGACAAAAAACAAGTAAATGAACAACTCCACAAGCCTCAGATCTGTGTGGCCGACACCGTTTCTGAGTTTAAATTTTCACGCAACTTTAAAGAGCTTGTAATTGTATGCAGACGCCATATACACTGAAGTAAGTACATGTACAAGGTACCCCAAATCAACAAATACAGTGTACAGTAACTTATGCGATAAAGGGGTTTTGTTTTTGTTTCTGAGCTACTATACATATACATATTCAAATTCTTGAAAAGTTTTAACTGCTGAAAATCATAAGGGAAAACTATTTTTCAGCCATACAGCTGACCTATCTTAGTCACGCACTATGAAAATTTCCGTTCTTTCAAAACTAAAGACGTTAAGGAACTGGAAACTCGAAAAAAATAATTATTTGTAAGTTATCTTCAACCTGATGTAAATAAAAACTCAGAAAACCTTGCTATTTTGAGTTTAGAATTTGATGACGTCACGGTAGGAAAGTAAACCACGCCCTGACTCGTAGCACTAATTCGAACTGTAACTTTTGCCGACAGCGCCATCCGATACCAGAATTCTGGCGGTTATTCGGGCAAATCGACATTTCAAAGTTCGAGTCATGAAATTAAAATATACCTGGAATAAAAATAAAAATAAACATAACGGGAACTGCAATTTAGGTATATCAGGAGCGCATGGGTATATTCATTGCCCAACTGAGGAAATATTGCGAGAATCGCTTAGGGACATGGGTAACACTTATCTTCTTTCCGGTGCAGTTGATGTCCGCCTTAAAAGACACGAGAGACAATAGCAAAATACATTCCAAAGCGAGAGTTTTTTTTTTCTTTTTTCATCATAGAGGGGAGCAGATGTTTATTGCTTTGATAGGTGATTGTTCATAGCACGAATTTTGCCAGCAAAGGAAGTAAAGGTAAAATTTATGGGCAAAATGTTATATCACACGAAATCTTTTCAGTCCCAAGTTTATTCACAATCCTCAAGACATGCTCCAGGCTCCAGCCTTGTTTTATTTCCAGCTCCTTTGGGAATGAGTGCAAAGTGTGCTGGTTCCCTCAGCATGTTATCAAATCTATTTTTATTCGCAGGCCACCGTCTCTTAGCGGGGACTACCGTAGAAGTACGAAGTCCCTTATTCTTAAACAGCAAAATAATCTTCATGAACAGCTCTCAGAATACAGAATATCAGCCCCTTGACCCTAAAAGTTGACTTTTTTTCAGAACTAAGTTCCGGTTGTATGTTGTGTAGCTGATTTGGGTATGGAACTGAAGAAAGCATCAAACCGGGTCGGGTAAAAGATTTTTCTTCAGTCCTTCAGCGTATATCTTTATCTCAGTATGCTGTGGGGGGGGTGGCCATTAATTATTTCAGAGGAAGAGTACAAAAAATAAAATTAAATTTAAAAAAAACTGAATTTCTCGGGGAATGTGCATGGATATTCCTTACCTTGGCCAATCAGCAAGCACTTTATAATTCCTGATTGCTCTTTCACTTTAGAGAGTTATACATTAGCTCTAGCTTGCAAAAAAGCGTTATACGCTTTTGACACCCGTTGATTAATAAATGAAGTTATGAGGCAATAGGTAAACCTATTTATTTTTACCTGCCTTGCAACAACGGTGCGCGCGTGCACAACACCATAGTACAGCTTACTACACACGAGAGTAAACAGGTGTGTTTCAACCTAACCAACCCTCGCTAATACCAGCTCTGTTTCCGTCTTCAAACCACAGTTAGCAATATTGACTTGTAGGGTGTCTGTGAAGTGGAGTTTAATTGACTGATTGCAGTCTCTGATACGCACGTACTCAGTGTGCCCGGGTATTTGATACTTGAAGCGCACTTTCCCCCAACCAACGCTTCATATTCACATGCTGTATCGTCCACATTAGCGATCAGATGTGTTTTAGCTGGAATGAAGCTTTCTTATTTTCAATGCTAGAGAAAACTGTATACCACGAAACTACGCTACCAAAATGAATGCCGCAAGCACAAGATTAGACTGTATTGGGACGTTGTTATTTGTGCACATGCTTTACATAATGAGGTGTTAAAAAAGTATTGCACAACGTATTAGGTTATCTCCTCATCTGATAGACAAATAAAAAAGTGCTTAACTAAAACAAACAAACAAAAAGAACAAATTATTTACATTGCACCAGTGGATTGTTTGCCACGTCGAGGACCAGGAATCTGTAATCATGGTACAACGGCAACGTATGAAAATTTGAGCTTCAGCTCATTCCATTGGCGCAATTATAACATGTAGATCAGTGATCGAATTTTTTTCACAACCCGGAAATAAAACTGAAGTAGCCGGATCTCCTTGCGTTTCAGTTACGGACAGCACAATCTCGACTCACGCAACAGCTGTTTCACGAGACGCGTGAGACGTCGAGCGTGTGTGCGGGGATTTCGCTGTAGTTTTTGGATCTTTTTGCAGAAACGAATACGAACAAGGACAAAAGGTACAAACAAACATATCGTGCACCTGATTATATACTAAGCAGAATAGATATTTGGTGTAGATTGGCTTTGAGTGATAAGAACATGATCCAGTGCATGTTCACATATATTTAGCGAGGCAAGTTTAGTACCTAAAAGCTGGGATATGCCGGAGTACTTCTCGGCTGAAAATTGTTGTAAATTTTGTATTCAATGTCTATGAAACATGTATGTATAACTGTAAGACTTGAGATTGCATAAATGACACTTATTTTGGCTGAAATATTTGTTTGAGTATTGACTTGTGTCGCGCCGAACCTCAAAACTGTCAAGTCAGAAGGGTCAAATTTCACTCAACTACTCCGTGAATTTCGCGTTCCCAAAAATTCATTTCATATGTTGCCCAAAGTTTCAAAAACATATTTTGAAAGCTTTGAGATTTCTTTTTAATGTAGAATGGTTTTTGTTGTTTGAAATTAGGTACCGGGTGTGATTTTTGGCCTTCGAATTTCGGCAAAATTTTCCTCCCGCGAAATCCTCAAAATTTTTTAAATATTTAAAAATCTGTAAAATATTCTAGTCGCAATCAATTCAAGGGCACGACCACTAAAAATGCGTTTTCAATCCTCTTGAATGTGATAAGAAGCTTTGTTGCTTTAATGATATTTCAATTAGATTCAAATTGAGCTCTTACTGTAGCTCGGTCTAGGGCCTCGAAAAAGCGATCTGGCAGAGGTTATAAAGCGCCTGAACTTGACACAATCCATATGACCAAAATATTCATCCGATGAAAGTAAAATTTATATTTTCATTAATAGAATACCTAGGGTAGTCCACAGAAATTTTTTCGGATTTTCCGAAATTTTTATAATTCCTACCTCTGGTCGATATTTTACAGACATCCGCTCTTAAACTCTACATTCATTTAAATATGTCGCGAACCGTTTCGTGCCAGGTGAAAGTAACTTCCGTGATACTCTGCATTTCGAACTGCGCTTGCGGTAATCATTTATCTTCCAGTCGAGAGTTTAACTCCTACTTTCTGCGAACTTTCGCTTAAAGTCGTGTTTTAAAACTGCAATCTTGTGCCTTTTGGTACATTGAGTTACGTGTTCGGACATGATTTTTGCATTGCTTCAAGCTTGTAGTTGGTGGTTATATATTGAAATGGAATTTCTACTCACTCGCCATCAGGTAAAGTCGGCGGAATTTTGCTCTTGTTCAATGATCATTACCTGGAGGGGAAAGAAAGAAATTAACAAGGTTAACTAAGCTTACGATAAAAACTAGTTCAACTCATGTTCTTATTTCACTTGATTGCACTGATCCATTACGTAACAGCCTCGCTAACATTGCTTCAAAATTACCACTGTTTATCGCAATTGCAACACCGCACAGTAAATCGTAGCTAATTAAGGCTTTTCAAGCTTCAGAAGTAACAAATTAATCTGAACAAAAGACGTTAATACTACGAGCTTGGAATATTTCCTGATAGTGTTTCGAACATGAATTAATAGCTGAATATACATGTATTGCAATTTTGCGTAGAATAAACAAACTTCTTCATCAAAACATCTTGTAAACGTCTGTGATAGAGAAAAGAATTCCTGGCATGTTGGATTTTATGTTTACTTTGCTCAATAGAACTGCGTTTTGGAACAAATTTTGCGACGAAACGATCTGTATAAGCTTACAGGAAGGATATGAGTCTTCCCCCGGCGCTATTTAATTTAAATACGACTCGAACTGCCGAAATTTGTGATTGTCAAAGACGCAGGTGTACGTAGGATCCTCGGATTCAAACGAGAAACGACTTACCGAAACTTTCAAATGCAACAAATCACCTCCGTGTTGTCTGTTTAGCGAAAGGTGCAAAGTTTTCTTGGAATCTGTGAAAATGATACTATGCTAGTTGCGTAAGCCGCGGTTGTCACGTGAACAGATTTCTACGAATACTTGCTCGGTTCATTGAATTTCCGGTACACACCAACTGATCAGAAAAATAAACTGTATAATGCTAATTTGAGTTCGATTTGCGGAATAATTTGAGTTCGATTTGCGGAAAGTGTGTTTCTTGAAATTGAATTTTTATTGGGTTTCGCATGCAAGCCAAGAAGTGCATTTTGGGGAGGTGTATTCCTCATTTGTTTCGAAAGTGGAAACCTGCCGGTGCCAGTCCGATTTTGATGTCTCGTTTAGCCACATTTTTCTCGTGCCTGAAAGGCAACGAGTCTAGGATTCGGCTCTGAATCTTATTATTATTATTATTATTATTATTATTATTATTATTATTATTATTATTATTATTATTATTATTTATTATTATTATTATTATTATTATTATTATTATTTCTTTTTCGTCTTCGTGTCGCCATTTGGTCAGCGCACGTGTCTAGCACGCAGCACTGCACAAAGGGTTTAGATATTTTGCAATAAATGAACTATATTCTCCTCATGTGCTTGCAAAGTAAATGTATCGGTTATCACACCCGCTTTACATGTAGGTAGTCCTATGTTCAAACAGATGTATATGCTACCTCTACGAATTTTTTTGTTTTGTTTTTGTTTTCCTTTTTATTGCTTTGTCTGTTTTTTTAATTTTTTTTAATATTTTTTTCAATATTACTATTGTTATCAATAGTTGACCTGTAAAGCAATTCGGAAGTTTTAAAGGGATATATGTTGACAAGGTACAAACAAATAGACTCCAACGTCATGATAAGCGCAATGCGTCCGATGTAAAGGAGGACAGAAAGACGCCAAGTTAGGGATATACAATGTAGTTTTGCAGGCTCGAGTTTAGGCTAATTATAGCCTCTTGTTAAATTTGTTTTTCCCTCGGTTGAATTATCGTTGAGTGATTGAATCATTGCATGATTTTTTCAGGAATATTTGTATTCGTAACATTGCCAAAAGCTGGGTTCCTATAGCAACAACGATAATACCTCGTTGAGGAGTTTGCATTATTTTTGTATTGGAAATCGCTCAAACGCAAGTGCAGATAGATTCCCTGCGAGCAGTTGGTTTCTCCTACGCTTCCCGAGAGAGAAGCCACTGCGAGCAACCTTTTGATTTTCCATCGAGCATGCGCGAAGTACGTCACGCCCCACGTGATGCATTGACATCACATCCTCTTATTTCGCGGGGAAAATTTTTAACGCGTGCTCGTCTTAAAAGCATGAGTATTTGTACAACTCCGGTGAGCTCTCCAAAACGTGTTAATGCAAATGCAAATTTATCGCCAAAAACTGCAACAAAAGCAGGGAGAAGAGAATTGTTTTGATAATAATTATTGTGAAGTTAATATTGCAAAATATGCCAATTTGTTAACTGATCATAATGAAGCTTTAGCACCAACATCGGCGGAAGAAACAAGAATGAAACTACACTTCCCAAATAAAACACTTTTTTATATTGTGCTCATACACTTTAGTCCGTTTCTTTGTTGCACTCTAAAACAACAAAAGCAACTAACGGAAATGGCGAAATTCAAGATGTTGATAAAATCGTCTTTCATCCACATTGTCTATGTTGAACAAAACTGAATAATATAGCTAGAGGCATAAATGACCTATCTAAAGTGAAACATGTTTTATGGGACGAAAGGTCTAAATATTTTGACAAATAACAAAAAATCAGAGAAACGAAGAACGTCTGGTTTTTCTTTAAACATCGTTGTTCACGTGTTCGGCCAAATTAAATTATGGCATTACTTTTTTTGGAAAATTCAGAGCAACTACTTAGATTCAACAGAAAAATCGTTTATTTTCAGGAGTAAAACTGCAGCAACAGTCGGAATCATTAATTTGAACCAAGAAATCACAGAAGTTTCAACGGAAAACAGTACAAATTTGGCAAAAATAGTACATGTAAAGTTTTTGCGCACCTAACGGCATAATTTGGGTATTGTAGGAATGACCTTAATTCATGTTTTAAAAGAGATTAATTAATGCAGGACCTTCAACCATGAAGCTCGCTAGCGCCATAAACTCAACCTTTCTGTAATATAACATCTCATGTAGAGATCATACAGAGATCTGTACTTAATTCTTCCACTTCTGAACACAAGCCGACGCACCGGACTAGCGTGCGGGAGGTCGGTGGTTCAAACCCCGGTCGGACCAACACTCAGGGTCTCTATATAATTGAGGAGAAAGTGCTGCCTTCGTAATAACATCTGCAAACGGTTAGACTTTCTAGTCTTCTCGGATAAGGACGATAAACCGTAGGCCCCGTCTCAAAACTCTTCATAATTGATTCTGTGGGACGTAAAAGAACCCACACACTGTTCGAAAAGAGTAGGGGACGTATTTCCCGGTGTGGTGGTCTATCTCTCATCTGATGATTAAATGCTCGGAGATATTAGCTGCACAAGCTACTCTAAAATCCGAGGGTAAATAATGTGATGTATGTATGTATGTATGTATGTATGTATGTATGTATGTATGTATGTATGTATGTATGTATGTATGTATGTATGTATGTATGTATGTATGTATGTATGTATGTATGTATGTATGTAAGCAAACCAATCCTAGTTTACAGGGACTGAGCGGAAAATCAAGATAGAGGCAAATTTTCTCTTGCGCTTCGAGTTTCAGAAACGAAGTTGTGGACACCACCATAAAATCTTTTTAAATGTTTTACCTACCATAAGTAATTATTCTCGCTGTGAAATCATTGTCTTGTCCAGTTTCCTTCCCTATCCCTTGGCAAGACAAAGGAATCGTAACGTTCAGAAAGGTAAAGCAGATTTCCACTAGGGTTTGTACGTCGGGGAGTGTAACTGAGTTCTGAACAGTTTTCGAATCCATTGAAACGGCGAAGATAACAGTGCTGTGTTTTCCAATGAATCCTTTGTTAAGACATGTTTATTGTAATTTGCGGAGAAATTATATTATCTGTATGAAGTTTCTAATATCTTCCGGCATTATATATCCCATGTACTGTGACAGCGCCTATAGTGACTGAAATTAAAATTAAAAAAAGAGGCCAGCGAAAAACTCTAAAACTTACCAAAATCGTCTGATGCACAGCAGAGATCTTCCCTTGAATCTAACCTGACTGACAAGCATGTACTCGTTTCTTGGAATAAAAAGCGCTTCACGTTTCACTTTCTCGGAATCCGCAGCTTAACAAACACCGGAAGGCACGTGAACTCGGTTTCTGGGAATATCGACCCTCACTTTCTGAGTCGTGTTCCTTCTCACGTCCATTGGCCAAAAACATCTATCTATATCCCTGGAAAAACGTGTCACGGACAGAGAAGCCAAAAGTCAAACTGTAGGCCGTATGCTCCATTGTCCAGCGGACATGGTCCGCAGAAAGCCAAGACTTTTGACTGGCCTTATAGACTGCAAATCAATTAAGAGAAGAGAACGAGGATGAATCGCGTTTCTCTCGACCCCTCGCTCCTCGCTCGCTTCTCGCCGCGCTCTAGATCCAATGCACGCAACCGAACTAGGAGAAGAAGGAGACTGTCCTCAGTCTATCCCGTACTAGCTAAAAATTTATAAGGGTCATTTTACTGTGTTAATTCGAATTACGCTTCACTCGTTTTTGGCTTCAGAAGACAGCTTTCTGGGTGCATAACTCTCCATAGATCTTTTCTGCAGAAAAATGTCAGAATAAAGAAGCACCAGAATTAACTCATAGTTGATCCAAATACTCGTTTTGGTTTTATTTAGTTTTAAATTTTTTTTCCAAAAGAATACACAAGTCATAAAACTCTTTTTATAATCCTCATTGCCAGGAGCAGCTTCAATTACACGAACGATTAACGCACAGGAAGGCACAGGATATAATTAGAATGAACGCAAACTTCACAAACTTCCCTGCCATGAGGCCGACAGCTAATTTTTGCATACCCCAACGAATTTGGTATCAAAACGCGCCAAATTTAACGAAGTTTTCTCTCTATATTTTGCGTCGTTTCTACGAACGAAATCAAAATGCTCGAAATTGAATGACCTTTTTTAAAGAGGTCTGAAATGTCCGCCGCACGTGACGCGGATCAAATTTCGTAACCTGATGTTAAACGTGACTTTCATATACCAGACTCTTTGTCGACATATTAGAGTTAGTCCGCTCGACTGTGAAGAGTTAAGATGTATGGCGTTCCATCTCCGCCAAAATTCAACTTCGTATTTTTTCATTGTACTTTCTACATTTTATCCTACATAGAACATTTCAACTTCCATTCTCAACATTCAACATTGTAGTTGTTAGCTTCGACATCCAACATTGGCTTTTCGACATGCAACTTACGCGAAGAAGACGTAGTGAAAGCTTTCAACATCCAAGTTCTCGTGTTCGACATTCAACTTTTCGTATTCGACATCCTAGTTTTTTAATTCAACTTTCGTCCGCTGGTTAGCGGTCGGTCAAAACTGTGGGCTCATCGACCCGACTCACTACCCCTAGAGTCAACCGCTCCGTGATTTTCCATTGGAGAAGGTCCAGGAGTCACTCCCCACTTTCAAGACGGTTTCTTGGAAAAACCGCAAATTGATGAATCACCGGATCAAGGATCACTGGATCAAGGATAAAGGATCAAGGATCAGAGCTAGAAAATTTGGAATTTCAGAAAATTCTGGCCTAGAAAGTTGGATTACACCGCACAGGCGAACAAATTACGTCATAGATTTTAACTCAGACATTCCTGGGCCGTAGCCATACGAAAATTGTCACCGAGGCATAGTATACCGAACAAACACCTCTTTAATATTAATTTAACATTACTTTTAATATTATATCCTGTTACTGAGGAACATCAAAAAGCTTACGACTCTGTGAAACTACTGACACAGCCTGCTTAGATTGTTCTTCATAAGACACACACACACAAAGAAGGAAAATGTAATGTGAAATAAAAATGTTTACTGAGGCAAGTGCCTCGGTTCGCATCATACTAGCTACAGCTCAGTATACAAACGTTACGACTCGCGTCGTTGTCTGTTTGAGTTTTGTATGGCAGAGTTGAGTCGGTGACTTGTAAAGGTGATTCTTTTAAAAACTACTTTTTCGCGAACAGATGGAATATCAAGTCAGCTCGATGCCTCAAATTTTACCGGAATTGTTGCGGCTTTCAGAAAAAAGTGATTTACAAGTTTACTTTAAGGCGAATGTGGTCAGCGAAATCATCGCAACTACTTAGCGAGCCATGCTTAACCTTTGGTGCGGTTCCGATGTGGAAGCTGTCGAGAGACAGAGAATTCAGTGAAAAAAGTGGGTTAAACGTCAGAATCATTTATTTTATTGGAAGTGATCTAAAGTGTGGGAATAAACTTTCTGCCTGCTGTTCTTATCGGTGGCAAAAAAATAACAGCTCTTCCTCGCAAGTTGTCAGGTATTTTCTTAAAAACAATCTCGTAAGAGTAAGAACTGCTTCTACAATCTGTCTTCTTTAGATTTTCGACTTGTTGCTTCCGTGTATAATCCGGTACTGACCACAACAACTCAGTTGGGCGATGCAATTTGATCACTTTCGGTATCAATTGGAAATGAAATCAACTGGTAAATGCCTCTCTTGTGAAATCCCGTCGGAAGTACCGAAGTACCCCAAAACCTTCAGATGCAGCATTCCATCTGCTCTTCCTTCAAGGATTAGAGTTTACAAATTTGAAGAGATGAAGTAAAAAATTTGATGTTCACATCGGCAGCCTCCAAAATGGCTTCGTGTTTTTATGGCACCGGAAGTCAGACATGCAATCACATACCGGCATGTTATACAAATATAAATAAAGAGTCAAGCATTCAGGATAATTTAGAAATTCCACGTGAATCTAACCCCTTGTCACATCTTCGCCAATACAGAGAGCAACACATCTTAGTCACATAAGATGCATTAAATTTCTTTTCCCTCTAATTTCGAAGCATATGCATAAGTGAATTACCGATAGGGAAGTCGCTTTGTAGCTGTATGTCTCGCAGTCGTAGCTGTCCAAGTAGTTCGGAGCTAATGTAGTCCACTATTTTGAATTCGCTCCGAGTTTCGGTATGCGAAAACTGCACTCCACAAAGTGGTATGGCTTTTTATTCATTATATTTATAATATCTATATGTATAATATTTATTAACATTTGAAGCCGGAAACGCTTTTATGCCAAAACATAACGCGAGACCTTGGTTGAGTCACGCAGGGGTACAATCAATCATATGCATGTCTATTAATTTATGTAATTATTTATTTTGAACTGCTCCCTTGATCCGGTGATTCATTAATCCGTTGATCCTGTTTTTCCAAGAAACCGTCTTGAAACCACTGTCTAGGGGTGGAGAGTGTTTCCTGGACCTTCTCTAATGGAAAGTCACGGAGCGGTTGACTCATGGGGTAGTGAGTCGGGTCGATGAGCCCACAGTTTTGACCGACCGCTAACCAGCGGACGAAAGTTGAATTAAAAAACTAGGATGTCGAATACGAAAAGTTGAATGTCAAACACGAGAACTTGGATGTTGAAAGCTTTCACTACGTCTTCTTCGCGTAAGTTGCATGTCGAAAAGCCAATGTTGGATGTCGAAGCTAACAACTACAATGTTGAATGTTGAGAATGGAAGTTGAAATGTTCTATGTGGATAAAATGTAGAAAGTACAATGAAAAATACCAAGTTGAATTTTGGTGGGGATGGAACGCCACACAGATGTTAACCACGTAACCGTTTGTCATGTTTTCATTTCATGTTTAAAAAGATTCATTCATATTTTCAAATAGAACAAGTCTTAAGCTTCAAACTGCAGTAAAATAATGTTAGAATACCGCATTCAACGCCAGGAAAATACTTTTGAAACGTGGAATCATTTTCAAAAGTCCCCGGCTTGGCGGGAATCTTGTCAGGCCTTGGCCTTTCCTCGACAGTTGTTCGGAAAGAAAGGAGAAACCAAATGATTTTATAATGACAAATATAACTCCACTTATGAATTTTTACGCATGCATAATTGTTAGTTTACATTTTGTCGGATTACAAGTGAAGATTTCACTTTAACTTGCTCTCCTTCGCATTTCCAGCGACAGCAATGCTGGGCGAAGGCTGTAACGGTGGAATACAGACACCATTCCTTTAGCCGTTTTCATGTCTCATGGATTGCTTTATTTTTGTATATATTCTGCTATGCTGCTGGTTCCATTTCTGCTTATTTCGTTCACGATTATCTGAGTTTTTGCGGAAGCTGGCAGGAGAAAGAAGCCTTCGACCGGCGCCATAGCGTTTTTCCTCCTCTCGGTCACCCCCTTAGTATTGTTTGTTTTGCGAAAGGTGAAGAGGTTTCTTAGAAGTTAACGATACCGACACTTCGCTTTCCCAGAATTTGCGTTAAACAAACCGCGGTTGTCATGTGAACAGATCACTTCGGGTGGCATGTTAAATTTTTTGTATCCTTTTCCATTTCCATTTTTATTTGTCATCAACTACATAAAAATACAAAACACTAGAAATTTATATCAGATCAGAAAATTAAAGAACGAAAATCAGAGAATACTGGCAGGCGCGGATCCAGGGGAGGTGAAATGGGAGACGACGCTTTTCCAATGATAAAATATTGAGCTGATTTAGGCGGTCTTCGTAACAGCCATCTGATTTCAGGATAAATTTAGTGGCCCTGCTTTGTACTTTTTCTAGGATTTTTCTGATGATGGTGTAGGATGACCAGAGCACTGAGCCGTATTCTAACTGCGATCGTACCAGGGAGCTGTATAAGGTCTTCAAAGTAATTATATCGGATAGGTCTCTAGTCAGGTTCTTTTGATCAAGCCTGACATTTAATTACCCTTTACTAGTTATCTTATCGATTTGCATGTTCCAAGAAAGTGTGTGAACGGCGCTAAGCCCTGGAGGAGGGTCCCTCATACCACTCTGCAAAATACATTCACGTAATAATATTGGGACTTTTGACGCGTCACGGATAATTCCCAAAATTCCTTCACGTCCACGTAAAAATTGAGTAATTCGCGTTTCACGTCAAATTGAAAAACAAATTGACGGATTAATGTTTCCCATCGAGTAGCCACCTTAGGCTATTTACAATCCAAAGGTTGCTCGTTCTACTTGTAATGTCAAGTCGCCGTAGGTCTGAGAGGAGTTTTAACGGCTCTTTGCAGACGATTTTCCAAACAAATGCTAACGTATGCGCAATACCCCTAAAAGCTTTATGCTGCAGAAACTGTACTCGACTTTGAGGATTGTGAACCACCCGGCTGATTGACGACTTAGTACAGTCAGTACCAGATTACATTACTCAAGAATAGCGTGGGGCTGTCAAGGAGTCTATCACTGTTGCCGACAATCTTATACGATCTTTCATTATAGCGGAACACCATACCTATAGAAACCCGTCAACTGCTTTTCTCATGGTAATCACGGCTAGCGGTATTGCTCGCGGGCGTCACCGCATGACGACGACGACGACGGAGTCGCACAATAGTTAATAATATCCTAATAACAATCATAATAATCCAACATGGCGGCCATGCTCCACCTGGCCCAGCTGCCCAGCTAGTTTACAGCGTACGGCTTTGATACTGGACATCCATCTTATAGCAAATTGACACCTGTCAAAACAAGGTATACGCTGACCAGAGTTGCGGGCTCAAGTTAAGACCTCTTCGAGGTCAGCTGTTTTTTTGAAGTTGACCGCTGGTTAGGCACTTGCTTTCAATTGGATCGCAGGATCAAGCCAGATGTGGGACACCCAAACCAAAATGAGGCTTAATTTTTCGCGCGCTTTCTGCGGCTCGTAATTTCAAATTCATTTGGTTTCTTCATTTCGAGCAAAACAACTTCATCTTCTTCGATCGAAGTTTGTCTTTAAATTCGCGTAAAAAGCATAAAAATCAAGAACTTGTCAAAAGATGCTCGGGAAGGTGAATTTTCAAGTGACAAAAGGAAGGGCGAAAGATTTTTCTCAGGGTAAGCCTCAAACTTGGTATAACCCAAGATTGGTTCAATGCTACTGAGCAAACGAATCCATTTTGCGGGGTGCATGCCTTATTTTTGGATTTGCGCAAAGCGTTTGATCTCGTTGATCACGCCACTTTACTTGAGAAACTAGCTACCATGAATATCTCTCGCAGTTTCTGGAACTGGGTTCAAAGTTATCTCTCCGGTGGGACATGGCAGGTTAAGCTCCCAGGGGACGTTTCTTGTGGTGGAGTGGTTATAGCTGGAGTTCCTCAAGGCGTGGTCATTTCACCTACCCTGTTTAACGTGTTTTTCAACTATATTGATGACTGCTATCCCACGGGAGTTTCAATCAAGACCTGTAAGTACGCTGATGATTGGTGCCGACCGGAAGTGAAAGTCACATGCATGATGTTATGGTAAAAATGGAGGCGTGGGCAGAGCGGAATAAAATGGAGATAAACGCCAAAAAGACCAAAGAGATGTGGATAAGTTTTAAGAAATCTCAGCAGATTCATGCCCCTAGTCCGATTATAGTTGGAAACGAGGAGTTGGAGAGGGTAGAAGTTTTCAAGTTACTCGGAGTGCATGTTCAGAGAGACTTAAAGTGGAATACACACATAGATGAAATTGTAACTAAAGCAAGTAAGCCTCTCTACTTCTTGCGCGCGTGTCGCGAAGCCAACTTACCCACCGAAGTTGGACTGACTACGTATATAACAAAGATTCGTCCACTTCTTGAATATGTATCACCCATCTGGGGAGGCATTCCAAACTATGTGGCTGAGGATCTGCAGCGTATTCAAAATCGCTCTTTAGACATCTTAGGTCTAGCCAGAGGGACTGTGGAGGCCCTGGATGTGAGAAGAGACAGTCACACAGCACACGATTTTAAGGAAATCTTAGATTCAGAAGATATCCATCCTTGCTGTAAATTTCTAATTTCAAGACCCCAATCGTATTCCCTTAGGGCTCAACGGGTGCGAGTTCCCGTTCCACGAACGAATAGGAACATGAACTCCTTCATACAGCGTGGGGCAAGACTGTTAGGAAAGAAATCATATAAAGTATAGTCTTTATTTTTATTTTTATTTTATTTTACTCTATTTATTTAATTATAATTCTTACTATTAATCTTTTTAATGATTCTAATTGTAATATTGTACATTGAAAATTATTGTAAATTTGATGTAATTCTGTTTAGCCAATTCAAATAATAAAGCCTTATATTAAAATTATTATTATTATTATTATTATTATTATTATTATTATTAATATTGCGTGGCCCTGAAAACAAAAATAATTCAATGCTTCAAGGGCTTTCACTTTACCGCGGCATCTTGCATCTCACCAAGAAAGGTCACTTAACAGTTCACCGGTGTTACGGAAGGAACGAGTAGCTCAAACTCTGTGGAAGAAGCTCTTTCTTTGGACAAACCGTTTACTATTTTTGCGGATGCTTGTTTTTACTTTACTGAAGCTTACGTATTTTCAAGTGAAGAAACCTCTACAACACAGGACAGGAGGTAAATTAAATAAATCGAAGCGTAAGACCGTTCGCCCCGCTAATTGTTTAATGCGCATCTAAACTGCGCAGGTAACGCAACAGTATTATGTCACCTATTAGTCACCGATATGACTTGTCCCCAACTAAACAAACATGGCGCCGTAAACTTCACACCAATTTAGATCGTCGGTGACCCCTACCTTTTTTACACGAACCATTTACTCTACTTATTCTCTACCAAAACTGATGAAATGAAAAAAATCTCACTGTAAGAAGTTACATTTTTTTCAAATTTTCTTCCGTTGTGCCATCAAATTCCGGAAGTGGCTAAAACGGTAGCGCTTATGAGGACGCTCGTTGAGGATTAGATTCAATGTTTACGACATCCTTAATGGCGTGAAATTGTTAAAAATATCTACTCCTTAAGAGCTATGCAAAGAAATCTTCACTCAACCAGTTTATTTCTATAATTTTTGATGACTATTTCGATGAAGCTATAGTTCGTTATTATGGCCGATTTATCGCAAATAGGACATTTTTCCAGTGCCCTTCCTCCGAAACAAAGTCGGTGACCCCAATTTATTTTTTTTAATTTTGGAATAAGGAACTTATGTTCTAACTCTAGGCGAGAAGTGAAAAATTTTCCACAGTGGGAAGATTTTCGCGCGAACGTCCTTTATATTTTGGTTTAATCGTTGTTACTTTTGTTCAGGAATGAAACTTTTATTTCTCTCTCGAATGGACATAAACAGCATTCATCTGTACTCGTTTTGGACGCAAAGAAGTAGTTGAATTGTTTGTTTGTTTTGTTACATTGTTTTATTTGCAAGCGAACGAGTGTCTTTACTTGGCTTGGTTGACTGTTTTTCGACCTTGGTGCCTCAACAGCGTTAAGAAACTTTTGCCCTTATCTTATTTAAAACACGTAATCGCAATGAGTCCTCGTAAAATTAAGGATTAAAGGCGGAAACTGAAGCTCGAGTAAAACAAAAAAGCCAATCAAATGCATGTGCACGTCTCAGAATCTGACATAAAGTTGTCAAAATGCTGTCACAAATGTCAAAAACCAGCGCGCTTCACTCGTCATTTGTATTCTCGTCCCTCGAGTCTTCGCTCCGTACTGCGCAGGCTTGACGAAACGAGACTCTCGAAAGATCCGATAGGTTGACGATTCTGATTTGCTTTTTGAAACATTCAAATAAACGGAAGTAAAACAAATCGGATCTTTCCAGGGTCGTTCGTTTCCCGACCGCTGGTCAAGGGGACGAAGACCTTGGGTAAGAGATTGTCGTCATTTGAAAAACGTTTTAGAGATCTTCGTCAAAAGCAGCCTGTAAACAACAATTAAGTTTCGCCGTCTATAAACATGTCGTCTTAATTTGTTTGAACCGGTAAGAATCAGCGTTTGGATGTTAAAAACAGCGAAATGGGTTGACTGGCTGGCTGGCTCTGATAAATTTTATAGTGGACGGGTCTACGAAAGAAATGCTCGTGTGGTTTGGCAAGCGCTTTCTTCGTTAACCGGACGATGTTTTGCCACTGAGAATCATTAATTGAAGAAGGTTCTTCGGAAGACATGGGAAGTAAAAGTAAAACTATCAAAGCACTTTAGTGTTTTGTGTCAGCCAAGGAAAGATTTGGTGGGAAATGGCTCTATTATTCAGCTCTGTCGCGATCCGAGTGATTGCTGCCTCAGTGATTCCTGTTGACTGCTTTAAACTATCAGGTGCGGACGTCTTTTTTGTCATTTCTACGGACATTTATTTTTCTATCTTAATATAAGATATTTTTGTTACATGTCTAATTTCTCCACCTTCTCCAAGAATCTTCGAACAAATATTATTCGTATTGTGCTTTGTTTTCTTGTCATATGTTTGTTGTTCTGTTGTTTCTGAAGCGCGGTACCGCGGTCAATTCTTGTTGACTGCTGTAAACGATCAGTTTGTATCCTTTATTTTCTTTTCTAGGGGCATTTATATCAAAATAAATACCTATTTTTCTAGCTTAATCAGTACAAGTTATTTTTATTACTATCCAGTCTTGTTTAATTTCTCCACCTTCTCCTTCTTCGAGCAAACACTCGCATCGTACTTTGTTTGCTTGTAGGTAATGTTTTTTTTGTTTTTTGATCCGCTTTGAATTCCTTCACGCTTTCATCTGAAAGAAGTTAGGACTCAAGAATGTCTGTCTTTTTTTGTGAACGTTTGCCATCGAAATCTCTTCGTTTTCCCTGCTGCTGCTCAATTGTTTTGGACACAAATTAAACTGGCCCAAAAAAGCCATGCGAAGTTACGTTGCTCGGTGAGAGTGTGCAGCTCCGATTCTAGGCTTGGCCTGGCTAAATATATTTATGGCCGTCAGCTTTTTCTTTTTTTAATCGCTACATAACAGACTGGAATGGTATTCAATCGAACATCATGCATGCACCTTCTTTAAACAGCTTTAAGTCCTATCTATTACATTATTTGTGTCAGTTTTAAATCAGATGTAGCTTGTGAGTGACAAGTATGTAATTTAATTAGGTTAGCTTTGGATTGTATTTCAATTTGACTTCTTAGTTTTTAGTGTCAATCTCAAATCAGGGGTGACTTGTAAGACAGAAGTATTCGATTTAATTTGATTAGGTTAATAGTTAGCTTTGGGTCACGTTTAAATTTCACTTCTCATTTTTTAGCATGTGTAATATTCAGGGGGAAGGGGGGGGGGGGAGCAGAAAACTCCAATAGAGTCTGGCACTTTATTTTTTCACAATCACCGCACAAAAATGACGTCACATCCGGTCCAAAATCGAACACTTTTCAGGCGAGCGGGAAAAATAAAAATGGACGTCAACAACGGCGCTCTCCTGGTGAGAAAAGGTGCAATATGTCCAAATCGGCTGCAAATGGTGCGATTTCACTTGGTCCTGCTGAAGAAAATTAACTCTTATTTTCCACGATTTTATAATTTTCACGAATACACTAAATGATTGTTCACAAACGTGTTCTTTACAACGAGTATTTTCTTCAAAGATGCCTTCGTTTCTCTCTCGCTGAACTCCACAGGAAAGGATGTTGTCGTCCAAATAATGCGTCCAAGGGGAGAACACTTCTGTTGAATAGCCTATCCTGAATAGTAGGTATTTAACTTCAAGAAAATCGTAAACAGGCTGTTCTTGATATGTGAGAACCCCATTGACAATCGCAATTTTTTTTTTTTGAACAGTGATAACAGAAAGAGCCTTCAAGACTTCATTGCGTTTTAGAAACCTATTGAGCATACACATAACATCAGATTTTTGTTTTTTAACTGTAACGGAGTTATTTCTTTTCTCTATGATGATATTTGAACCATAAATTACTTTTTTCTCTCTCTTAATTAGTAAAAAATGTAAGAATTAACCCAATTTATATGTAGTTCTGCAGCCCAATTTTATTATATTACACCACTACTTGCTTGTTTAATTAAAGCCTTTTTGCCTCTTTTCCCATTTGATCTCCTTGGCACAAAAGCACTTCAAGATTTGCAGGTGAAATGAGACCACCTACTGTTAGCAATAGCAGCAGCTTTTCAGGGTCAATAATATACCCTGTATAAAAACAAAACTCTTTATTTGGTCCCTATGTTACACCTGAACAAAGTACATTGCATTGGAAATCACGCTACCTCAATAACCACACAACGACAGGTTTGGACCATAAGTTTATTGAGTCAGATTCGACAGCTGTACACTGGTGGCTAAAGAGGTCGTAACTGAATCAATAGACTCCCGCGTGAGGGAGGGTTGGGTTAGTGTGCTTGCCCTTTGACAACGAGCTTATGACTGACCGACAAACGAAGCTGGGAGATTAGATAAGCGAAACGATGTCACATGATCGGTTCGTAATTAGCAAGAATCACTGACGTAATTATTGCACAATCACGCCCTCTCAATAACCACACAACGACAGGTTTGGGCCATAAGTTTATTGAGTCAGATTCGACAGCTGTACACTGGTGGCTAAAGAGGTTGTAACTGAATCAATATACTCTCGCCAAAAAAGAAGGCCCAAACCGGAGTTTTGTGAAAAAAGAAAGGGCGTGAATTGTGGGAAGATGCGTAAGGATCGTGAGCTACATAAGGTTGAAAAAATACAACAGTGCATCAACGATTAGACAAATGAAGAATATTAGAAGCCATCGAATTGACGACGAGGCGCTTTTGAGCGGATGACATTTCGAGGTATATATATGAGATAGGCGTCACTTTGCCAATTACCCTACCGCTGGATAAGTTCGGGGACATTACACTTGAATACAAAGCTGGCGCCGCCACGCCGAAAGCTATGGGGAGAATAGTTAGAGGGAACTAAACCAAAGCGCTAACAACCTTAGAAATAAAAACGCAGAAATGGCGACAAGTAAGGGGAGATAACTGCTAAGAGGAGGGACAAACAACAGAGAACAATGGTGCATGAAACGGCCCGGAGTTGAGACACAAATGATGGCGTAAAGCTGTGACTGGGCATAACGGGGAACCCGAATATAAGGCAGAGGATTTACAAGGAGCGTTTTGGTACTGAATGGTCTTAGAAGCCGCAATATGAAGCGTGGCACCGTGCGAGTCAAAAAATAGATCAGCGCGCAACGGAACTTTTGAAGAAATGCGAGTGGCGACATCGGGAACTAAATTAGATTTTCGCAAAAATGTGAAAAATGAAACGAGAAAGAGAGCCCACATGGCTGCGTGTAATGGCTTGTCTAATGTGAATAATGGAAAAACCTGAAGCAAAGTTCAAAGTTCATGGGTGAATGTATGTTTGACGACACGCCGAGATAGCGTTTGGCGCCTCGTAAAACTAACTGGAGACGATAATGCGTGTCCCAAACCTTGCCGAAACCCAAGAGCTGATTAACATGCTTAAGGCTACCGAGATGGTTAGAAATAGTGCCGAAGGATCTCCCAGAGATGGTGAGATAAGCAACATAACGTATCAGCAAATCAATTTAGATAGGGAACGGGGAACAAGCTACCGAACGACAAAACATAGTATACGCATTAATATGAGACTGCATTTCCGATTAGTAAAATCGGCAAAGGCGAGATGGAGTAGGCGCTGAGCAAAAGCATCTAAAGTTGGTATACTGATGGAGGACCCTGAAAACGAGCGAAAAAAGATATAAAAAATAATAATAATAATAATAATAATAATAATCTTTATTTGCTTTTATCAAAGTATACTTTTTTTTATTACAATCTACAAAATTTACAAAATATGTTAATGTAAACTAAATAAAAACAATGGATAAGATAGGAAGCTAAATAAACCAGTAGGTTTTCTTGTTAGCTCCCTGAGCAATTTAGGTTCTAAGTGGCAGGTAAAATAAAATAAAAGAAAAGTAAAATAAAAAGAAATGCAAGGAAGGGTGAACTTATTTACATGAAGTATGTTGCTTCATCAGTAAAACGAAACTTTATTTTATTTGTTGTTCAGAGAGTAGATAGCGTTTAATTTTCTTAGGAAATGTGAACACACTTAAGTTTTTTAAATGAGTTGATGTCTTTCAAATGTCCGTAGCCATAAAAGAGATTGATTGTTTACCTACGTTAGTTCGTACACTCGGCTTATAAAGATCTTTCTTAGCTGTATATCTCGTGTTGTAGTGGTGTGTATTACTAGCATATTAAAACATGTTGTCGAAAAGTTCAGGCAGGCAGCCTTTATGCCATGAATGCACGAATTTTGAGACTTGTAGACGATAGATATTATTAACTGTTAAGAGGCCTATTAAATTCAGCAAAGGTTTAGCGTTCTCTGTTTCACTTCCAAATGCTTGTGGCAAAAAATATTAATCTTACAATATGGTTTTGTTTTACTTGAATTTTACTAATATGTGTTTTATATACACTTCCCGGCCAAGCTAATATGCCATAAGAAATATAAGGATAGATTAAATTATAATAAATTTTTGTAAGTTGTTTAACTGAGAGGTAATGTCTCAATTTCGATATTATTCCAGTGTTTCGAGATATACGGGAACAGACAAAAGAGATGTGATATTTCCAGCTTAAAGATTCGTCAATCATAACACCTAAATACTTTATACATTGCTTTCGTTCTAATGAATAAGAAGACCCATCGCTATTTATTATGTTAAGACTGACTGGGATATCCTTTTTTCTTGCCGATTTAACTATCATGAAGTTTGTTTTACTCATGTTTATAGACAGCTTGTTAATATCACACCATCTTTTCACTTTTGCTAGTTCAGAGTTCATCAAGTGTTCAAGAGGTTTTTAGATCCCTAGCGGATGCAAATACATTGGTATCGTCTGTCAAGATTTCAAAACTTACTTTTTCTGAGCTATTTAGCAAATCATTAATGTAAATTAGGAATAGGAGAGGTCCGAGGGTGCTCCCTTGTGGAATTCCACATATAGTCTGATTAACGAACTAACTGAAAAAAGAAAATACATACTGAAAGAACACGAGGGCATACTAAAGTGCCAGTCAAATTCGAAAACGATTAAGTCTCCGGGTATCTGTTCAAAAACGTAACTGATCCCGAGTTCGAGAAATTGAGCAAAGTGTACTTGGTAGGAAGGTTCATTCCAACGGCTCAGTGCATCCGCTAACGAATTGTGCTCACCAGGAATGTGCCGTGCGCGAATGTCGAAATCGTATAGCGCAGATAGGAACCACAACTCTCTCAAACAACGCTGCATGAATGGATCTTTAGTGGAGCCTGAATTGATGACGATGACTGCAGCTGCATTATCACATGAGATGAACCGTTGATGTTGCAAGACGGAAGCCAGAACTTTACAGCAACGACGACAGTGAAGAGTTCCAGCGCTGAGATGCGAGTGACAGCCGAGAGAACAAAATCCGGGAAGGCAAACGTTCTTTGATAGCCGAGTTTGACCGACTCCTCGCTGCCAGTGTGACGTCACATAGCAACGGATGAGCGCCTCCGCTTGGCTTGTGCAGATTAGCGTGAGGACGCCATTGAAATAAGGACAACAGTGATTAAGAAAGACGAAATACTAGGGCTAATATCGCTTTTGTTCGCTAATTGATCGTAAGTCTGTACGCGTTGTTGTTGTTTTTAGCTGTTTGTTTAAACTCGTGTAATGTTTGTGCGTGTAATTTTGTATTCTTGTTGTGTTTGTGTTGCGGGTTTCGTAGCGGGACCGCCATCTTGCCTTCGGTACCACCGAAGTCAACGTAAAACATTTGGATTTTTCTTTAAAAGTACGTAACCATCAGCCTCCATAAAGGAGGTTTCATACACTGATCATATAAGATTATATTTTTTTGTTATTCTTTGTCGATTGATTCAGCCGTTCTTCATATCAATCCGTTTGAGTTGAGGGTGTTGAATACCCCACAAATTTCTGTGCGGTTGGAACGATTGTTGGCGGTCCTTGATTACTTCTGTTTGCAGTTTTCAAGCCTTTGCTTGGGACTATTAACTTTTTGTCTTATCTTCTTTGCTTTGTTGTTGTTTTGGTGGTATTTGTACGCTGTTAATGTGCATTTTGTTACCTTTAATCTTGAAGCTTCGTGTTGCGGTGAGTTTGCTCTCTGTTGCAATTGTTGGGTTGGCTTCAATACCGCTGTGAGTGCGAGGTTTGATTGTTGGCTTATGATGTGGAGTTTTGTATTTTGCTCTTTGCCGCAATTGTTGGGTTGGCTTACCGTGTTGCTGTAAGTGTTCTTTTTACAAATTGCTGTTGGCACCCAGGAATTATCTGGGTTGGTATTATTTGGTTTTTGTCATTAATTTGGTGTATATACCCTGTGCTGTCGTTGCATTTTGTTGAATTGTCCGGTTAGATACCATAACACTTATTTTACTTACTCTATAATTATAACAAAGATATAGATACAAAAACAAAACAAAAACGTTATACAATTAGAATATAATAAGAATAGAAATAAGAAAATAATAAATATTAGAAATCAGAGTTACAAAACAATCAAAGATATCAGTTAGTTGTTATATAATAATTATTATATAACTGCAGAAAACAAACCTACAAAGGATGTTGAATAAAAATATTGTACTAATTTTATTTTTGGTCGCAGCAATTTTGTTTTATGATTTAGTGTTTGACCTTACTTGGCTTGTTCCTGAACAATGCCACTACATTATGCATGGTGTAATAACAGTGCTGCATTGCCATGTTATAATGACAGCTCTTTCTCTATCCTTTCCAAAAGTTAAAAGGCTATCCTATAGCCTCAACATCACTTCTGGTGACTATTATATTCCAACTAAAAAAACACCACTCCAATAAAGTGTGGCTGGTGTTCTACAAACACATGGTTTCAAATTTGGGTGTAGCTGGATGGTTACTGTCATTGTTATTAAAGTGCACCTAATCCCAAAAAATTGTTTTCGCTTAAATAAATCTTTGCACCTGTACGAAACGTATTGCGCCGTTTTGAGCCTTTTAAAACCAAATATTGACTTTTTATAGGCTGTAAAAGTTACGAAATTTAGCCATCATCTGTCCCACGACCGAGCTAGTAAGGGGCATGGGTCTATTCCTTACATGACGTCACAAACCGATTTCCATCGCATTAAGTCTTTGTAAACATGCATGCAAAGCAGTTTGTGACGTCATGTCAGGAATAGACCCATGCCCGTTACTAGCTCGGTCGTGGGACAAATGATTCGTAACTTTTACAGCCTATAAAAAGACAAGATTTGGTTTAAAAAGGCGCAAAAAGGCGCAGTGTGTTTCGAACAGGTGTAAAGATTTATTTAAGCGAAAAAAATATTTTGGGGTTAGGTGCACTTAAGCTTCTTTTTTGTACAGTTTAGATTAAGGCAATCCCATCATACCATCCTTGCAAACTTATTTTATTCAACTTTTACTATTACATGTACAGTGTATGTGTATTGTGATCACAATTTTGTCCTAATGAACTGGGAAATGATGTGCAGAACATGCTCAAAGCAAATTGTCAAGTACAACCAAAGACTCAATTACATAATTATTGGAAATCATACTGTGCCCTGCAGTTGTTCTTCTGAGGTTGTTTTTTGTCCCCACTTGAACCACTATACAAAACTTGTTTACCTGTCAAGCCACAATCAAAATTCTCCCTTGTGCAATATTTTTGGAGTCTAGCATCAAAAGTTTTTCTTTCCACTGTTATAATCACATGTTTTTTCCTTTATAATTTACAGCATCTTGTTAAACCTTGGTACTACTCAAACTCTGTTGGCGGTGTCCAAACATTCTGTTACCATGTACTCAGCAGGCATTTTCCTCATTGTAATAGCAGTTGGTGAAAACTTTGATGCTACCTCCAATAATTCCACAGGCATTCCCCTGTTCTTCCCAGTTATCTACCTTTTACTTGGTCTGATGTTGGCTTATTCTTGTGTCAAAATGGTTGAATTTCACCACCCTGGTTTTCTCTTTAGTATGGTCCTCAGGTCTAAAAGATTTGTTACATCTATGTTGGTTATAGATGTAACAGGAAAGTCACACTCCTTTACCTTTGCACCATAATTATGCAACTGTTTTGGACTTGTGATCACAAGTTAATTCCAAATTTAACTTTAGTTAACAAGTGATTTATACTGGCTATCAAACTGTGGTAAACCTTTGCACAATTTTGTGCCATTATAGGAAATAACGGGTGGTAATCATGAATGGACATTTAACTGGAGGTGTAAAGTGTTGCCTAATGGGCTGTGAAAATGAGGCAGGATCCCATAAATTTGACAGCATGATTGGGAGTATGAAATGAAATGTAGCCCTCAAGACTTTAGTGTTAACATGGAAAACAACACAAATCTAAGGGTGTGCGATAAACACTATGCAAGTTTAACATCCAGGGCCCAGTTGCTTGAAGCATGGTTAGCGCTAACCAGGGTTAAATGCCATGACAACCTACAGGTTTTAATACATCTTAACCAATAGTTAGCGCTAACCCTGCTTTGAGCAACTGGGCCCAGAGGGATAAGCCTGCAAAAGGTAAAAGGTCCTCAAAATCTGGAAGTGATGCCCAGCTTGACATTCTAAAGGTAAATCCTTGCATTGTGACATGTTCACAGTGTAAAAATGAGGTATGCCTTTCAAGCGACCTTCCCTGCAAAAAAAAAAACAACAACATAAGTGTATTTAAAAACAAGTTTTTTGTGGCATGTAACTTTTTGGATGAACAGAATGGTAATATAACTGATTTTATGGTGACCTTTATAAACACATGGATTCTCATGACGAATCTCGTGTAAGCTACATATGCAGGTCATGCCAGCCTTTCTTCCTTAAGTCTGTTAAAAAGGAGGACGAGTATAGGAAAGCTCAAATTATGTTTGAAAAAGCACAAAGATGTGAGAATCCCACAAGTGGATCTGATCCTGTCATTGACACTAAACCACCTGCAGGATTTGATGATTCCATTCAAACATCAAATTAAAAGATTGATGAAACAGAAGAAAAATATGAGTTGCCTGTAGTTTCCCAATTAAAAGCAGGGATTTTTACAGAAGGGTTGTTACAGCTCCTTAAAGAATACAGACCAATGACAAGCGATGAAAATGAATGCTATGCTCATGGAGAATATCTCTCTGAGCCTCTACACCGACATACATATACAATCTTTCAATCTGTTCTTCATGTCATCTTTCTGTGGACAATAACATTTTTCAAATTCATAAAACAACCAATGACAGTCTGAAGGTTGTTCTTTCTAAACCAAATATAACAAATGGTGTTGGTATACCAAACTTCTTTTTCCTTCCCTCGAAATTATCTATTGCAAGAGATGACATCTGTCATTTTACAATACAAATCCTGGGGAACAGGGTGAATTGTGGGGAACACCCACACATCATCTTTGAGCCAAATATTTTCAAATCTGCTCTTGATGTGATACTGAAAACAACTGATGACTTACATGTTTCACTTTGTCCTGGTATCATTGATCCAACACTGATTAATACCGGTATTGCTGAAAGTAAGAAAAAAACTTTGTCATACCAAGTTGACTCACAAGGGTCATAATGATTGCAAAAACACCCTTCTCCTGACACTTTGCAATCCAAAACAGCTCATGATTCCTCATGCTGAACTCATATAATCAAGGAAATTGTAGAAAAACACGAAACACTGCTTTCACTTACTGACAATAAGAAAAACTGGTGAACATCAAAGCTATTTTTCAGCACCACAGCATCTCCATACCACCAAACATGAAAATAGCTGACTTAAAGGAACTTTTACTGCAGCAAGTGTAATCCAACCCCAACTGTACCTATAACATTTGTATCTGATTGCAGCATAGAGAATTTTACTGCAGCTCCCAAGAAAAACAGCTCCAACAAGACCCCTCAACCACTGACTTTGTCCCTGTGACTTTTGTAAATGATTCAATGATCAACTTGGTTAAAACACAGGAAACCATCAAGCTATCAGAAAGTGACAGTATCAAACGACTGGACCTAACACCAATGAAAAATGGATATACAGTACACCTGTATATCCATATACTGTACACCTGAAAGACACCCACAAAGAAACAAAAAGGAAACAAATCAACGCACAATCCACCAACTGAACTACAAACGACAGTGAGGAGAGAAGAAGTAGAAGACCTACCCCATTAAGCAATCCAAACTGAAATCATTCAAACAAATGATTGGTGCTCTGTACTTTCCCCACTAGTGATAGTGAAGATGACTTTGACAAAGACTTAACACTGTTAGATGATTTAAAAACATTTTTCCAAAAACTTGATGAGCCCACTGAAAGTGAAAAGCAATTTATGTCTGACTTCTTTGACAAATCACATGACTATCAAATGGTAAAAACAACAGAATTATGGGAGTACAGAGAATTTGACAGATCACTAACACCAAAATCTGGAAATGATCAGGATCACTTGGAGCAAGTCAGACATTTCATTTTAAAGAATTGTTTCTAATAAAGAAAAGTCTAAGGAAGTTATTTTCCCACAGAATATAGGATTGACAGTACTAAGCTCCTCGCCAGTTTAATTTATGAAAATTATGTGTACCTAAGTACGAAATAGAAATCAAGGTAGCCACTTTGCACTGCTATGTAGCATAATTGAATCCGTTTTTTTTTGTTAGACAACACTCTGTTCATACACCTAAACAAGTAAAAAACTACTACTTTAGGTAGGTAAGTTAAGGTAAATGCTCGAAAATAAAAAAAATGTAGTAGCGAAAGGAGAACACTTACCAAATCTGCTGGTATAACATACGCCTGTTTTATCCGTTCGACCGCTTTCAGATCTTTGAGGAGATTGATATGGCGAACCATATGAGGTGAAGATCTGAAACTCCACGCACACAAATCCTAATATATCCTTTGCTGAACCTCCTATTCTTGAGCCTACAGGACCTTTCCTTACGGCGCAATAGCCCTCGAAAGTTCCACCGGCTTATAAGATTGTTCGACAAATGTGAATGACGACAGAAACGTTTCGTTAAAATTCACCCAACTTTTCAGAGTTTTGGTCAACAAATAAGCCAAATAATGGAGTTACATAACATATAAAACCTCATTATTGGCAAATGTAAGCAGACTGAGCGGGATATCCATGGAAAAATCTTCATTTTTAACAGCGCCTTCTTCGAAAATTTTGGGCGCCATTTTGGATATCATCCAACCGAAACGTGACGTCACACTGGCAGTGAGGAGTGAACCACCGATTTCCTTGGAGACGCCCCCTCCCTCCTGCGTGGTGCATTTGTCGAGTCAAGTCGCTCCCCACTCCCCCCCCCCCTCCCAGGACCATGCAAGCATCAGTGCTAAAACGTAAATTGGCAAAAAGCCACTCCGCAGGCTTAATGACCGAAAATCACCGTTTGAAAAGCGGGAGAAAAGTTTTCCACCACAAAAAATCTTGACGCATTTCGAGAGTAACTGTTGATGTTTGGCGTGGGAAGGAATTGAGCAGGCGCGACAGGAAAATGCGGCTTGTATGAACACAAGCAGTCACAAAAGAGAGTTTACCTAGCAGAGACTGCAGTTCTTTGATCGTAAAAACGCTCGCGTGACAGCCACAATTGTAACTCGTGAGGTAATTCACGAGGCGTGAATCGGGAACTCGTAAGGTTAAATCGACAGTATTGACGAGGATGCCTAAGCAAACCATCTCGATTGTGGGCGGTGAATCTTTTTCAGGCGACGAAGCCAAACCCAACGAATCAAAAATAGTTTGTAGAGCAGCGAAGGCTGAATCAGCCAGAGCAGGAACTTCGGCTCCATAAAAGTCGTCTAACTAAACATCAGCAGAAAAGTCTGATTGTGTGAAAATGTAAATGACAGCCTGTGTGGTCCGTTGACAGATCATTGCTGAAGTCCGTAAGCCGAACGGGCAACGAGTGTCAAAATAAAATTGATTGTCAAAATGAAAGCCTAACAAGTGATAATCTCTGGGATCAATCGGTATCTGGCGATAAGCACGCTGGAGATCGTTTTTGTAAATGAGATAACCACGGCCTTTAGATAATATGAGTTCGCACAGTCTATCGATTCCGGGACGAAGTTTGAACGGGGAGTCGAGGTAGGTGTTCAAAGGAATTCCGCTGTTGACAGAACAGTCTGGCGGGAAACTCAAGTCCATGACGACTCGTCGTTTAGACGAACCGCGTTTCGGAACAGTTTGAAGGGGGGATTAGACGAGAGACTTGTTTAGCGGATTTACCGCGAAAGGGCCAGCAATTGCCCCGAAGGACAATTCCGTTTTGATGTAATGACGTACGTGGTCGGCGAAAGTCAGAGCTGATGGATGATTATAAAGTGTGGCGAGTGATGGGAGCTGTAATTGATCGGCCAGCCATACTTTAAAAATTCCACGACGATCTTATCGTCATAATGGCGTAAAAGATGAGCCCACATGTGAACTTTTATGCTGTGGGAACCGGAATTTTTTCCCCGAAATGTTGGGCTGATCGGAGTGGGAAGCTAAGAGGTGACGAATAATAGCAGAGGTGTCAGTGCTCGAGGCCGCTGGACGAACAAAACAATGAGCAGAAGTTGTCACGCATGAGGGAGTGTCCTGTAGATCATTGTCCATTAATAAGTCCGAAGTCTCGTCGAGGGAAGAAGGGTGTGGCAGTGGAACACTGTGTCAAAATGTTGAAGGAATAGGATTCCTTCGTTTGGGGCAGTGAAGCATCGGGTGGTCCTGGGTGCAAACACGGCACTTGTGCTGGCTAGAATAATTTTCCTTATCCTTTTCACAGGCACAACTACCAGTATAATTCCACTGTTTACAGCCCCGATTATCCTGAACGCCGTCCTGTTTCGCGCGCGCTGTTTGGGCTGGCGTGGACGGCGCGCGAGGAGTGGGTGCTTGGCGTAAATCTGAGTGCTTGAAGAAGGTTATTGCCCGATCACGAATTTCTGGTGTGTTGGACTATTCCAGGCGATTTAGTTCGACCTGTTTAGCTATATGTGCGTGAAACGAGTGTACACTGCTCCAAGTATAGCTTATTCCCGTTATCATAAGGAGTTCTAGGTGACAGAGCATGAGCTTGTTCGTCGCAGGATCGTACGTTTTTATCATTGCAAGATACCCGCCGACAAATTCTGCTAGATCTAGCTTGTCGTCATCAAGGTTGGTGGACGTACCTGGGGTAAAATCTTGAGGCCAGTCTACGCTGCGTTTATTCCTTGTGGCAGAGGTAAGAGCAGATGATCTTTGGTCGCTTGGTGGAGTTGCTGGTGGAGGCTGTGCGCTCTTCAAGCGAAAATGCTCTAATTCTAGAGCTAACTTTTCTCGCTCTGCCTGAGCCAATGAGATCTTTTAAGCTAAGTAAGCTGGCGAATTCTGTTCTTCGGAGAACGGTTGTTGAGGGCTAAGAGCTTGGGCAACACCCAAAGGTGTGTCCGACCTCTGGCGTTCTACTGGAGGAAATTTTGTATCCAGTGCTGAGGACAGAGGGACGGATGGAAGACTAAGATCATACAGCCGTGATGCGTTTTCGTCTCTAGTCGATTTTGTTTTTCGAGTTGTGCGGTTTTTAGCGTCTGTTGGATTTGCTTGAGCCATGATACGGGCGATTTAGCGTGCTTGCCCTTTGACAACGAGCTTATGACTGACCGACAAACGAAGCTGGGGGATTAGATAAGCGAAACGATGTCACATGATCGGTTCGTAATTAGCAAGAATCACTGACGTAATTATTGCACAAGTGCACTGGAGGTCTTCAGCAGTGTTACAGAGACTGAGCGTATCAGAAAAGAGAAAGATACCAAGAGCAACAGAGTGGTGGACGTTCAATTTAAAGGTGACAGGGGTGGCCATTATTCTCTTACAGTGGCCCAGATAAGAGTGGGGTCTCAGGTCAAAAACTTACAAGGTCAGCTACAATTGAACCAACAAATTGATAAATTATGGTTTAATGGGAGCATTTGGAGTTTGAACCCTTGGACTTCCTTGTTGACATCCCAGCTTAAAAAAGCATATCTGGAACCCTGCTCTCAGAAACATAAGGTGGCATATACACCTTTAAAATGAAAGGAAACCTTGTTTTTATTTATTTATTTATTTATTTATTTTATTTATTTATGGTAAAACCGAGTGAGGGGGTGGTATTAAAACTCTTATTTCTCCAAAGGTTTTCATGGAGGACTGAGCACGTTATGCATATATATTGTCATATGGTAGCTGGTCACGTAACTATAGTGGGCTCATTTGAATTCACTCTTTGGTTGCATGGCTGAATAATTTGCAGAATTTACCTTGGAAGTGTGTAAATTACTGAAATGTTCAAGCAAGCAACCGTGGACAATAATCCTGCTGGTATACGTTGGATCAAACTGGTGATCTGATCGGCGTAATAAAATCAACAGAGAGTATAAAAGCAAGGGCCGATACAACGTAGAATGGTTTTAAGTTTTGTGTACTATATTTTCGGTCTTTTAAACGTCGTTGATTCATTTACACGATTCAATGCAACCGCTGTAATTTACAATACATAGGAGAGACTAAACGACGTTTAAAAGACCGATTTAATGAACACCGCCGTACCATAGATAACCCTAACACCAAATCTAAACCTACCACAGTCGCGGAACATTTCCTCTCCTCTCCTAACCACACTGCTAATGACATGCAATTAATCGCCATTGAGAAAATATTTCTAACAGAGACTCAATCCGTAAGGCCAGGGAAGCTTTTTTAATTTCAAAAGGCAGAACAATTGATCCTGAAGGTCTTAACATCCGCGAAGAAACATATTAGTTAACTTTATCTTTTTTAGACCATTTTTTCTAGTATTTTATTTTACACTGTCAATCAATTTTACACTGTCAATCATGTTTCCGGTATATAACTACATAAACACCCCTTCCAATTTAAATTCTCATTGTACCTGAAGAAGACTGGTTTGGCCAGCCGAAATATAGTACACAAAACTTAAAACCATTCTACGTTGTATCGGCCCTTGCTTTTATGCTCCCTAAATTACTGCGTTTTGGGTCATTTGCTGGTGCCTGAGCTCATCATCAAGGGCTGTGAAGCCTTAAACCTTGTCATTTTCAAAGGACTGCTTACTGGCACTGTGAATGCAACAAACTTTGTTCAAACGCTTGCATCAATCTGCTGACAGTTTGTTGTTCATGGACAAGGGGCCTAAAAGGAAAGGGGCCTTGCATTGTCTCACCAGTCTTCAATCTTCACTTCGGGAAGTTTCATTGAATGCTGAAGGTTCCCGAACAATTTTTAACTTACAAAAAAGATAGTAAATTGTTTGCTGGGAGCCTTTCCTCTCAATGATTTGTGGAATTTCCTAGGATGCAACAGGGTCAGATTCATGCTGTTTTGCTGCTTGGTCGAGGTTGCTGATAAAAAGGGAGCTGATAGAGCTCTTGCTTGCCTTTTTTTCCCAAACTTCCTCTTCAATTTGGAAGCAGAAGAGCTGTTTTTTTTTTTTTATTTTGCAACTTGCCAAGTCACTTAGTTCAGCGAAGAATTGGAGTACTCAGTGCTGTTGTGGTTCAGTTTTATACTGTCTTGTTTCACTTTGTTTTTCTCTGTTTTTGTGTATGACAATATACACTACAAATATATAATGAGTGTAAAACAAGGGTAGGTAAAAATTGAACCAAGAATAAAATGAACAATGTGTATATAGCCATTGATTAAGCCTAAATAGAAAGAAATCTGGGATTGAGATGTCTCCCTTATCACATGCATTATAGCCCAACCCTAAAATCTGAAATCAGGAAAATGTTTACCAAGCCAAATTGCAGTTCCTTGTTTTTGAATAAATGTGGCAAATTGGTTGCTCTTTCTTGCGTTAAAGGGTTTACCTAAAATATGAAATCCGGAATCCGGAATCCGGAATGCGGATTCCGGAATATGAAGGTAAAGAACAACGGTAGCAGGTGCGTAGACGTAGTGTTCGAAGTGTATCACGAGGTATCGACCAAGAATTTTGAAAGACTTGAAAAGAGTGCTTACCTCTGACGATTTAACATGCAAGAATACTCTCCCTGCCTACACGGCGAAGTCATGGAACAAGCTGCTCAGCGTCACCACAAACAAACCTGAGATCGTCAAATACCTCACGTGATGTCTTAGTGGAAGACAGATGCATTCAGAGGCAGGCTCGGAAACGGGATCATGAATGCGACATCCGAAGATCAGGGCTGACAATTAGACGCAGACACATGTTAACCTGTTCCTGAGCTAGAGTTTAATCACGAAGAGGCTTATACGCGTGTGGTTCTCCATGCTCGGCACGCGGGCAGTACGTGTGCCATCCGGGGGGGGGGGGGAGTACTCCCTTATTTGGGCTATATAGGTATGTGCGGCCCCAAAGGGTATGGTTTTTTAGCCGTTTTGGTCTGAAATAGGGTATCAATTTTGACCATTTTGGTCTGAAATAGGGTATGGTTTGTGCAATCTAGTCTTGATTTGAGTATGTTTTTTAGAAGAAGCTACTTCTTCATCATTAGGCGATAAGACCATCAACAAAAGCCCTTTCTTTTTGTCTTTTAATTATGTTTAAGCGAACCAAGCACGTGCAATGGGTCTGAAATAGGGTATCAAATTTTTGGTCAAGTCTGAAATAGGGTAGGGAAAATTGGAGATTTTGGTCTGAAATAGGGTAAGGGTTCCAGGAAGCGGGCCGCACACCCCCACCCAAATTTTCTGGGAGTACCCCCCCCCCCCCCGGGTGTGCCATCCACTGTGATGACCTGACTAATGTCTTTGTCTACTGCTTGCTGAAGTGAACTGAAGTGAACACTTTATTTAAACACGATGGAGTATTCAGCAGAGCTGGTGGGGTCGGGTATTTAGAAATACAAAATAAATATATAATAATAACAATAATAATAATAATAATAATAATAATAATAATACAAAAAATCAATATTAAAATTGAATTATAAACCTAGAAATATGTTAGCCAAAACCTTACAAAGTGCTACATTGAGAAGGGAAAAGGCACGAAGACCAAAATAATAGAACCTTCTTCAGTTTTCAACAGCTTGGAGAAGCAACTCGACCCAGGCATTTACAAGCACTGCTCCATGAAAGTCCTAATTAGTGTACACGAGATAACAGGCTGTGTGTCAGCTGTACGGGAAGAAGTGCCAGAGTGTAGATGTGCTGCGCTATGAGATCAACTGCGCCGGAGGCAGGAAATTCTAGCCATAGGCTCTGCAGCCATGCGAATTATCTTAACGACTTCAGAGCAAATTATCAAGGAGCAATCTGGAGAAGAGCCATCGTTCCGCTTCCGGTATTCCCCTCCAATCATGGGCACAGCTGGGAAGTAGACAGTGTCTAGACTGAAGTGTAGACCTAGTTATCTACTCTGATTTGCGCTATATTGATTCATGGCACACCTTGTTTAACTAAACATAGAAAAAGGCGTTAGCAATAGCTATGAGCGCGTTTTTCTAGCATAGCGGTGTAGAGCGCCCTAATGGTAATTTAGTTGTTTCAGATGACTGAGATAGCAATTGAATTCACAAGCTAGAAAACAAAATGGTCGTCATTTTGACGTCATTTATGACGTCATCGTAGCTTTAATAACCATAAAAAATGCTGAAATAATATTTCAGATAAGTATTATTGCCAATATACGTCTAAGCAAAAACGCGTGTGCATTTTTGAAAGAATAACATTTTCCAAAGGCTTTGTTAGAAATCCAAGATGGCGACCAAAAGAAGAGTATGCGGGCAAATTTAAAATTCAATTTACAAAGTGAAATCTACCGTTCTATCCTTGCTATCATACACTGTTATGATGCTTAATAGTCAAAGATTAAGACTATGCAAGTTTCGTTTGTTCCCCTTAAGTGAGCCATACAACCCAAATTTGCGGTTCTCAGCTGATGGACTAATGAGGATGGGACTTATTGTACTGTAATCCTCCAATTTAACACGAGAAAGAGCAACCAATTTGCCACATTTATTCAAAAACAAGGAACTGCAATTTGGCTTGACGAAAATTCAAAGGTTGGGAACCAATTGTCCACGAATGTCACCATCAGATGGACTTTGACAATGTAAAAGTCGTGGGACATGAGCCAAATTACCATAAACGGCTTTTCCTCGAAGCTTGTATGTCTGTGAAAGATACGAACGCTGGGAACGACCATATCGTCATCCCTGAAGTTTACAAATGTTTGGCACCCCTTTAACTTAAAACTCTCGCGCAGAAACATTCTCTGTAGTCACGCGCATAGCGCTCGCGCAACGTTATTTTTAATTTTAAATCACGCGTTACAACATCAAGCGTCCTTATAACTGATGAAGGCTTAAAGCCCTGGTCAAACGGCGCATGATAGTCGATGATAGTTGATTCTCTCCAAACTATCATCAACTATCACCAACTATCATTCACATGGTCAAACGGCGCATGATAGTCGATGATAGTTGATGATAGTTCACCGGCAGTCGCGCGAGCAAAGGTCACGCGAGCAGCTAGTTCCAGGCTCTTTCCGCGTAAAATGTGAGCACTAAAATGGCTTCGCGAGAGACAATTGTAGAAGTATGAATTTATCGCGACGAAAGAGGGCGGCAGCTTGCTTAATAGTAATCGATTTGTTGGAGGGATGCGGTGTCTCTTCTAATTCTTGCGAGTTGACACTTTCTTCAGAAGATATCTTCTCTATGTTATCTTGGTCTTCAATATTTTCGTTGTCATGATTATCATCTTGGATATAAACACGTAAGCCTCGCGAGGAACTTTTGGCGACCATTTTAAACGAGCCCGCCGATTTTCGGGGAAAACAGCTGACCAAAAACTATCATGAACTATCATACGCGTGGTCAAACGAGAAAAACTATCATCGACTATCATGAAGAATTTGAACAAGCTCAAAATGAATGATAGTTGATGATAGTCGATGATAGTGCATGATAGTTGGTGGTCAAACGGAAGCGCGCGCTTCAACTATCATCGACTATCATCAACTATCATCGACTATCATGCGCCGTTTGATCAGGGCTTAAGAGTTATCCGAAACGTCTTGAAGAACCGCTTAAAGATTTCAAGTCAGCGACAAAAAACATTAACTATTTTGAACGTACATGTACCCTGATGGAAAAGAACTGCAAATTGACTGATAATGTATTTGTTTCCTATTATACTTGTCAAAGGTTATTGTTGAGTCAGATTTCCGAAAATTGGTTTCCAGATATTTCCAGATTGAAGATTCCACGTTTTAGGGTTGCCCTGCATTACAAAAAAATCTGGGGAATCAATATGCAGAAAATCCCCCACCAAGTCGAGCCAAAGATTTCCAGAGAGGAGAGATGACGACCGTGTCTACCTGACCCTTCCCAAGGTTGGGGTGGAACCCCCTTTCACAGGCTATAACCTCTATTAAGGGGTCACTTATAATTTTCAGGTTCCCCTAAGGGTGGGCAATTTGGACTGCATTCGTGCATGAATATAAGCTTAAAGCTTATATAAGCTTACAAGCTAAGAACAAGACATCAAGCTTAAATTCGAATTCCGATTTAGCATTTTCCATCTATATATTGTATTCAAAGGATGACAACCTCAAAGTCCAAATATACCAACTTTTACATGAAATATGGCAAAGGAGCATTCTGACCTTGAATAACGTTCAGATCATTGCCTCTCCTAACCTGCGATCAGGCTCTATTTTCGTTTCGATGGCAAACCTTTCCCGCGGGAAAGGCGAAACGAAAAATAGAGCATGCTACAAGTCTTCCACGGAACGTCTACCACCCACTTTTTTGATTGATTGACATGTTTCAAAATCAGCCAATCAAAATTACTTCCGTTACGCGATACTCGCGAGCTCTCGCGCGTGAAGTGATGTGGAATGAAGAAGACGCCATTTTTGTTTTGGGAACGTCTTGTCCTACATCATTCATTGTTGTTGGGGAAAAGTTGCGGTTTTGGTCCCAAAGTAAGCGCACATAACAAATTTTATAACGCTGGGAAAGCTGTGTTTCCAAAGACTATGTGATGCTGATATCTTTTTGTGGGTAGTAAAGCACCACTGATGATTCGGCTAAAGGAAGATCAGGTGAAAGACTATTGTCGATGTATTTCTCGTCGTCCTTCGAAATACAATAGTAAAGAATTTTTTTAGTAGAGTCGAGAGTGTTGTAGTATTTGAGTTGTGGAAAAACGGGATTTTGCCGTTCACTCGTTTATTAAGTTTTAGCTTTTGAAGCTCGCTTACCTTTAACTTGAACAAATGAATAAATGCAGGCCGGCCTTGATGTATTCTTTTAATGTAATTTAATCTATAAAACAAATTTTGCAGCATCAATAAAAAGCTGCATTGTTGTGGTGCACTGTTATTGAATTCATTCACTGGGATACCAAAAATACGATTTTTCCTCAAGTGCTTGGCTCTCTAAGGAGCCATTTTTATTAATCACTTTTTTAGCTGTTTATCAGAGGCTCCATGTTTGATGTAAATTTGATACATAACTTTATTCAGTGGATGAGAGGTATTTACATGTATACGCTGGTTGGCTAATTATCCACTGGAATAATATCTGAAATTTTGAAGTGTAGCATGAACTGTGATCATTGATTCGGTGAAAGGTAGAATCAACTAGCCTGAAGGGCAATTGGATAATTCCAACCCATTGTTTTCTTTGCATGCTGAGCATGACTGAGAAGAAAGAGTAGTAGTAAATATATGGATAACCCAATTTATCTACTGTGTACAGGCATGAGACCACTAAACATGGTTATCAAATACCATCAAATGATGAAGACATTGCAAATGAAAATACCAAAGAAGATTTCATCTACAATTAACACACCAGTAGACTGCAGTTTGGTTTCTTTTTTTTTAAATCTAAATGATGCAATAAGGGAAGGGGATGCTGCGAGGCTTTTTAGATGCCTTAAGCTTGTTCTTCTGATGGAATATAATTACCAGCACTCTAAATACACCTATTTACTCTTACATTTTTTTTGCCTAGGTATTAGCACTCCTCTCCGGCTAAGGGGGAAGCCAAGCATCTTCTTGCCAACAGGTTTTTTAACAGTGAGGGGAAAAAGGGAAACAAGCCATTGGATTTCCAAATGCAACACCTAAATTTTTTACTGAAAATGGTTCTGAAATCACTATTGGGAAAAATCACAAAAAGATCAGCTCAGAGGGTGGCACATTCCCTTCAGAGATATTTGCTATGTTATCAGTCAGTCATAAGGCCTCTGGGAACAGGTGGTTGGTCTACCACCCAACAAGACAGAGCACAGAATTCGGGAACTATGCCGCCTACTCTTTTCATCAAGTATGTAGGTTCTTTTATGTACCCTTAATGTTTAAATTACCTGTGAGGGTGAAAAGGTCAATACTGTAGACTATAATCTCACTAACCAATGACCTGATCATCTGACCTGAGAAAGATGTTGAGAGCCCAACCAGCTTGATCCAAACAATTATTTTAATTAACACCATGGTTTCATCTGGGATTCAAACCAGCGACCTGTTCCTGAGCAGTCCAGTGGTGGGCAGTATGCTGTTATTCTGTACTTCATCAACTGCATGGAGAAACAACTTGGTACAGGAGGGGTAACTAAGGACATCTAGCTTTCATCAGGTTAATCTTTCATTAACTCAACAAAGGCCTGTACTGCTTATGTATTACAACAGTCTTTGTGGTGCATTTCAAACTACTGCACCTTGCACTGAGAATTTTTGCAATGGGAGTTCAACAACAATGTACTCCTCTAAGCTCTACTCTTGCTACAATTTACAAATAATTATTACAAATTTTTCTGGTTTTTCTGAGTTAAATGTATTACTATCAACAAGATAATTGGCACTTTTATGCTGTCCTCACGAAATCTGGAGAGACTGACGTCCACTATGAAATTCCTAAAGCCCTTCCATCGAACTCTTTCTATGGCTGGTGATTCTGCTATTTATGTTTTTTTTTTTTTTTCATATCAAGACACGTATTTCATTACTCCCTAATAAGAACAGTGTTTTAGTTGTTATTCCAGAGGCGAACCTACATGCAAATGATAATTTATTAACTTTACGGCCGTAAAAGAATGGTGCAAAACAAATTTAAAATAAAATTACATTAAGCTTTCAAAATGTTTCTCCATAGAATAGGAGTACTCTCGCATCCTAACATTGAAACCAACGTGTCTATGATCTTGT
Organism: Pachyseris speciosa; assembly: GCA_016490735.1. Classification (NCBI taxonomy): domain Eukaryota; kingdom Metazoa; phylum Cnidaria; class Anthozoa; order Scleractinia; family Pachyseridae; genus Pachyseris; species Pachyseris speciosa. The sequence continues at coordinate 3,318 of JAEMWC010000414.1, read as the reverse complement.
ACTTATCAGCTGAGCTTCGATGTGTCTTGCTTCTCGTTGAATTGTTCTTGAATACAAACCAGCCAGCTTCCAAGTCTTTATACCGTTGTCAGGATTTCACAAACACGAAAGATAATGTTCGAAATAGAGGAATAACAGAGGGAACAGTGGGAACTCGTCAGAACGCTTCGTCTTTATCATTCTTCATGAAGATCATTCCGCGAATCTTTTAAGTGAATCCAGTATGTACATTAAAAGCAAAGCTAATAAACTTTTCCCTCTCCGCTAATTTACATGAAAATAGAAAGGCTCTGTTGTTTTGTGTTATAAAACTAAAAAGAACTTGAGATTACTCATTGTCCGTAATGGCGGCTCAGTCGCGAGAGAATTTCGCGAGAGCCTCGCGAACACGCCTCTTAGTGACTTCCGATTATTGAATCAGCCAATCAGATTTTGTCCAAATTCTGGACGAAGCCACAGACTCCCGTGAGACTTTGTATCAGGCCCAATTGTAGCGAGCGCCGACATAAGAGGACATATGAGCGATGCTTCAATTGGGCCTGATCGCACAGGTTATGCCTCTCCAGACCATGAACACGTGGGCAGTATGCACAGTGTGTCGGTTTCCACAACTTCAAGGCGAGTGTTATGCACATGTCATCGGCTTCCCCGTGGGGTCGACTCCCGGGCTAACCAGGGTGATTGTAAAATCAGTCAATCAAACTTGAGGATCTCGAGGAATCTCGAGATTTCCCCCCACCCTCTCGCAAAGAATCCAATCCATCTCCTCGTATTCCCCCACAAATCTCCCTGGTTGGCCTGGGTCGACCCCACGGGGAAGCCGATGACATATGCATTAATTACCTTCCCGTTTTTAACACTGTAAACCCAAACTGCCGATGTTTCCACCATTGTGTTCCACACAGGATAAGCTATTTTGATTTATGCTTTAGAAAGATCATAACCCGCTACAGCCAAAATCTGAACGCCAATCGTTTTCGGAGTGCGAAATTTTCGCCATTGCAAGACGCATACCTGTCTTGTAATTTCCGTCCAAATATTAGTAAACATTGCTTCTTTGAAAAACTCGTTCCTAGAAAAGTCGAAGCAATATCTTTAAAACATCTTTGACGGCCACAGTACACAATTTCTTTAACAATCACTTCAAAACACCGGAGAAATCATGGCCAGCCGAGCCGCCACGTTTGGTCCTCGTTGACACGAGCATTCGGCACCGTTTTCAACCGGATGTGATGTCATTTTTGTGCGATGATTGTGAAAAAAAATTTGCCGAGTCTTTGACCCTCCCTGGTAATATTTAACAATTATTCTACTCGGGCTTGCTGGATATGAAGTGATAAATAACCAACGAGGCGCGTATCGCCGAGTTGGTTATAATCATTTCATATCCAGCAAGCCCGAGTAGAATAATTGTTTTATTAAAAACTCTACGACGCATAATTGAGAATCTGAACAAAAAAAGTGAAAGAAAGGAACTCAGAGAAAGAGAAAACCAAACGAAGGAAACATTTGTCCATCACATGACTAAACAAAAAGGGCGCGAAAACCTTTCGGTGTGTTGCTACGTTTCCGAGCGAAGTTGAATGAATTCAATGAAACTGTCCGAGAGCAACGTTGAAGCTTCAGTTTAGGGTCCTTTTTGGAAAAAGCGCAGAGATTATTTGCTTTGAATGGTTGTAAATGGTCTGTAGTTTGGTACAAAATATTCAGTTATTGCTCAAAGAGGGTGGAACGGCTTTCGCATAGATGCACGAGCCGAAGGAAGCGAATTGTAATCCATCGCAACAGGCGTGCAGGCGAATTTCATCAAAATGGAGACACAATTTCAATTTATTTGGACTGGAACACTGTCTCACCAGACCTGGTCGGAAACAAGATATATGAGGGATAAGATGTCCAGGTAATGCTTCAAGAAATGGCTTGTAGAAATTTGTCTTGATGCGTGGAACACAAACTGGAACCGCGGCCGAATAGGAATAACAAAAACAACAAGGACGGCGATTTCTCTCGTTTTTTTTTAGAAAAACATCATATCTGTGACCGGAGAGTTTGAAGCTGGTGATTGATACGTTGCATCGAGTACAGGTCAGAACATTTTCAGTGTGTGTTAATTTTTTAAAAAGTGTCACTGATCGCTGGAAAGATTTTAGCTGAAGTCGTTGTTTGTTCAGTTTGTTTTGAATAGACTGGCCCGTGAGCATAGCTACAGATTGGTGACGTTGACATTTGTTGTTCAATACATATTTTCAATTTAGTTTAGTTAAGTTCAAAAACTCGGTATTTCCGTAAAAAAACTGCGTTTTACTATTAGCTAAACATCAATGCTACAAGAATTTTTTAACACGATCACAGCACTGTCTGTTGTCGTTCTAAAACACTTAGCAACGAAAAGTTGAATTCCATTTGTATGTCGGTTCCAGTTTCGAAATTTCTACTCGTTTCAAATTCCGCCGCTGCGAGACGATTCATGTTTTAATGGCTGTCCTGTCGAAGGAAAAATTATATTGAGCTTTCCCTTTGCTGAAGCGTTGATTAGGGACCTTTAGCACCGAGGGTTTTCGCGGCGACGGCGAGGTCGTCAGACGAAGAGAACTGGATCGAGTCCTCCGCTTTTCGCGCCAAAACAAAACCTTTAGCACCGCCGATACACGCGACGGCGACTGCAACTGACTTTAAAAAATCTGAAAAATGTAAACAAACTTTTTCGTAACAGTTTCCCTATGCGAAATGAAGTTCAAAGAGATTCGAGAGTTGTTGTTATTAAGCTATGACAACAATATAATTTCAGATGATGAATTCGTTCTTCTGTACGACTCCTTTAAATAAAAAAATCCGGACTTCAGTTATCAAATTTATGATCGTTTTCTTTTGAATGACATCGATCGGCAGACTGTAAGGCCGAGTTTAGAGTGGAAAAAGCTGACATTCCCCGACTTGTAGATGCTTTGCAGCTCCCCGACACCTTCTCCTGTCAACAAAGAAGTTCTTTTAGTAGTACAGAAGGCTTGTGTGTTTTACTGAAGAGCATGGCATTCCCTTGTCGGTACGTCGACATGATCCGACGTCCAGTCTCGGTTTTGAGTTTAATAACCAGCTATATGGTAGATTACATTTACGAAACGCGTGGCCACCTTATAACCAAATGGAACAGGAATCTGCTGAACCCAGTAGCCCTACAAACCTATGCTGACTATATCTCAAGGAAAGGATCACCTCTGAGCAACTGTTTTGGGTTTATAGATGGGACAGTCCGACCTATTGCGCGACCAGGACATGATCAACGAACAGTCTATAATAGGCACAAACGAGTTCATTCTT
>JAEMWC010000413.1:725000-733946 GCA_016490735.1 Pachyseris speciosa | reverse complement strand
CCTAGTTAGCTTTATACATTAGCTAGTTATGCTTGCAGGGAATCTAGAAACAGAGCTACTGTTTTTTCTTTGAGTGCATACACATTTTTGTCCAGGCAACATTTTGTATGTTATCACTTAATTGGGTGTGATGAAGTCTTCATATCTGCTCCTAAAAGATGCTCAATTATCAGCACTTTTTCTTGACCTGGAATAACCTGCATTGCTACCACTTGTCATAATATAAAACAGACATTTACTCCACAGTTTGTTTGACCCTTGATTTTGACCCAAAAAACTATTAAACAAGCTACACTATTGTTAACAAACTATTTGTGAGAAAATGGCTCTTATCTTTCACCAAATACTTGTTAAGTGAAGTTAAATTTGTGAAACAGTCAGCTCGCTTTGGCTATCTTTATACTGTGGACATGATCATGATGTGAAAATATCATTGCACTTTTATGGAATTGTAGTACACAGGATAACAGATGTCTATAATAACATTACAGCAGGCTGGCTTGCTAAATTTCTGTGAGCATTCAGTTTAAAGTAGCTCCAAGTTGACCATCTAGATGGCATTATAATTAAACTGCACTTATAATTAGTGCATTAAGCCAATAAGCAAAATTCTATGGCTGAAAAAAAAAATGTTAATTGCTTTGGGTGACATGAAAGTGGGGTTTTCACTTTCGTTGATTATTTATAGTTGTGCTGTAAATGATTTCCTTTGTGTTACACAAAGTTGAGGGTCTTTTAATATTTTTTCAGGTAAATGTCTTGTGCAGGACATTTAATATCTAAAGATCTGCATTAAGATAAAGCTTTCAAGAAAGGAAACATGGTAAGAAATTGGTGGTCTTTGGGTGTGTTCTTTTGGGATTAGAACTTAAGTCTTGTAACAGGTGGTAATATATTCTTTTGGGATCTGTTCTGTTTTAAGGAATAAATCAAATAGCATTCCATTCATTTTGCTCTTGTAGGCAGAATAAATGGAATGAACAGAGTATGGTTTACTTAGAATACACAGAATATGTATTCTTTTGGGAGAGCTTTGGCAGATAAATCATATGCAGCACACCATGCCTGCGACTCACCACTGCAGAGTTGTGCAGACGACGGCGGTTAAGGTTAATCTGCATGCTGGTCTCTGGTCATCCCTGCCAAGAGTATCATCAGAAAGTGCATTGTTTTTGGAAACATGATTCATCGTATTAAATTATTATTTCTAAACTTTCAAGAATAAGAATAACGAGGTGTGTGTTTCTCAAAACTCAAGAAAACGCTTTGAGTCCGAAAAACTTTTTATTTGCACTAAGTTCATTACCAGAAATTTGGTTTCTTATATCTTTGATAACCTTTTAAGAAAGCACTTGATAAAATTGAGAAATATATTGGGCTAAGCTGCCTAAAAGCTAGTACCGATACACAGAAAACTGACTTGAAAAATACTTCTCAGGCCCAAAAAATTTTTCACAGTTTAGAGAAGCGCACACGTGAAAAGTCCCAAAGAAACTCATCCTTTAGTTCTGTTGCCCTAAATGTGTTTCATCAGATCACTTACCAACTTACTTAAACTGTGTAGCTGCAACTTATTACTGATGAGGTTTAGTCCCTTTGTTTGCTCTGCAGTTCATAAGATCTCTCCTCTCCACTTAAAAACTCGTTGCATTGCCTTCATTTGAATCAAATCTTGATTACCTGGACCTTTATTGTCCAGTGACCAAGGAGATGGAATTTAAGTTAACACAATTTTTTTAGGAAAGTCTGAGAATTAACTTTAGGACCCTTTGTCAGGATGTCAGTGATCACGTGTAAATGCCATGCTAGGACGAAGCAACCCACTGGGACGAGACAAACAAAAAAATTACCATGTTGAATGATGTAAGCTCTTTGTTTGTCTAGTCCCAGTGGGTGTCTTGTGTCCCAGCATGGCATTTTACGTACCACGTGACTGACATCCTGCAAAGAGCCCATTCCTGGGAAGTTCAGGAGTGGATTTTTAATCCATAAACCTTTTTACAGCTAGTATGCATACATGTATTTCCTGAAATGACCCAAGTTGATATTTTAGTATTCCTGTTGCAGAGCACCTCTGGTGGGGAGCCTCGCACTCTGTTGAATGCTCTTAAACCCATGTTGGGTTCTCTGGGAGACATAAGGACACCCACAAGAAGTTGTAAGAGTAATAAGGTACGGTGTGATTCTGCATCTAGACATAAACAACACTTTCCTATGGGAAAAGTTGTTTCTAAGCAGATGCTAATAATAATTTGTAATAATAATAATAATAATAATAATAATAAATTAGATTTACATTAAGCTCTAAGATTATAAAATATTCCAAAGCGCTTGACACAATGCTTATGTAGGAACTAAAAAAAATGTGTTATCAAAATAATATAAAAATGTTTATTTAACATATGAAAACATTAAAAAGGTTAAGACAAATTGTTTGCCTGCTGAAAGAGGTATGTCTTTAACTTAAGATTTAAAATTAACAGGTAATGTTTGGACTGGACCATATCTCCAGAGGAAAGTTTGTTCCAAAGAAATGGTCCAGAATGGGCAAAGGCATGATCACCAAAATTTAAGGATGCAACTTGGACTTTCTCAAAACAGTCCCCTGTTAGCCCACTACCTCTAACAAGTGGATTGTGGGGTTCGTTTCTAAAGCAACTTACATTGATGTTTCTGTGAGAGAGTGGACAATAAACATTAGTTTTATTAACTCTGTTGTAGTAGAAACCTGTCTGAGTTGGCATACTTTAACTTACTGTACGTTTGAGTTATTGAGAGTAAAACTGTCTTACAACACTAAGTGAAACTTGTGGGGAAAGATGTGTTCACTTAAAGATGTTGGCAGACTTCAAGAGTTAATAGCTAGGATTATAACATCTGCAAGGAGAGGCTTGGCTTGAGCTTTGTTTCAGTTATTTTATTAACAAAAGTTACGGTGATTATTTTATTTGATTTCCAAGAAGATACAATTAATGTTGAGTCATTGGTAAAGTAACAGTTGTGTAAGGCTGTCCTTTTTTCCTTTTTTTAGCTTAATGAGAGATGCAGAGAAGCTGATGAGTCGTTGTATTTACCTGAATATCCTGAAAGCCACTATCTCAGCTGCCAAGGAAAGCAAAACATCCAGTGAAACACTAGAAAAGTAAGCAAGCGTCTCACTTTTCACAGGCTTCTTGCTGTGTGTGTAAAATTTTGACGTAATTAGCACCTTGGATACATGTGTTGTAACACATAGCATAATCTGAGTAACATGCAGACATGCTGGAAATTTATGTGATAGTAAAGAAGGATGGTTCACCTCCCAGGTTTGCATAAAATCTTGACAAATAATATTACTGTTGATCTCCTTTTTCTCTTCATTTTCAATAGCTGAAATAACTTTTCCTCCTCACACTTTTTCTTAAAATTTATACTTAAAGTGCATCTAACCCCCAAAACTTGTTTTCGCTTAAATAAATCTTTGCACCTGTACGAAACGTATCGCGCCGTTTTGCGCCTTTTAAAACCAAATATTGACTTTTTATAGGCTGCAAAAGTTACAAAATTTAGCCATCATCTGTCCCACGACCGAGCTAGTAAGGGGCGTGGGTCTATTCCTTACATGACGTCAGAAACCGATTTCCATCGCATTAAGTCTTTGTAAACATGCATGCAAAGCAGTTTGTGACGACATGTAAGGAATAGACCCATGCCCCTTACTAGCTCGGTCATGGGACAGATGATTCGTAACTTTTACAGCCTAAAAAAAGACAAGATTTGGTTTAAAAAGGCGCAAAAAGGCGCAGTGTGTTTCGAACAGGTGTAAAGATTTATTTAAGCGAAAAAAATATTTTGGGGTTAGGTGCACTTTAAATGTACACTGTAAAATTCCTGTATGCATTTGATACCAAGTTGTGCTCATGCTGCCAGTGTGCTTTCATTATCCAGTTAGTAATTGGCACTGAATTTAACAAATGGCTGTGATATTTCCTTTTCCAGGTTTATGAGCATAGGCGGCTGGAGTATCTTGAATAAGTGGCTCCTTGAGGCTAAGAAAAATGAAAACTTTCCTGTTCTGGTAGAGTTGCTTGAGGTATTCAAAGCTTTCCAAGTTATGTACATTGTATATCTTAATCTTGTAAAGATGAAGCCAAAAATTAAAGTTAGTAGAAATTTATAGTAACATGATTAAAAAAGCCACTTAAGATATAATTTGTGTTCAAACGACAGTTTAAGTTTTTTAATTAGTAACTCCCAAAGGTAAATCGCTTTCAACATTGGGAGATAGGTGTCTTAGTGTGGCAGTGCCAAAGCTGTGGAATGAGCTTACCAAATATATTAGGGATTGTACTTGCATAAGTACTGTTAAATCTTTTGTAAAAACACATCTTTTTAAGAACACTTATTAGTTATTTTATATATTAGATTTTAAAAGTAATTTTTTAAATTTTAATCTTCACTACAGTCATGCACATACGTATGGAATATCTTATTTTTTTATGTACATCTTGCACCTTGCAATGTTTAGTCATTGTAATGCACATCTGAAAACTTCTGTTGAGATTTGCGCAATATACAATGTAAATATATTATTATTAATAGCAATCCGTAATTTTTTTCTTGGGGTAATTCTAACACTTGTGAAGGTTGATAGCATTCCAACATATTCATGATTTTATGGTTTGTTTTTAATTCAGGTACTAAGAGATCTCCCTGTGAGTATAGACACGCTGAAACAAGTAAGTTCCATGGTAAATGATAATTACATTCATAGGTAAACTTTCAATTCTAAGGAACAAAGAATTTTTAATAATTTGAATTTGTTTGTCACTTTTTTTTTGCAATAACTTGTAGGGGAACACTGGCAAAATCATCAAGCATCTCACAAGATTGGAAAATCAAGGTGATGTGCAACAGTTTTCAGTAAAACAAGCTTAACTTTGTCATTAGAAATAACTTTTGGTTTTTGTGTGTTATGTTGTGAAATAAAATATGTTGTTTGACTATCCAGTTAAGTGTCATTCTATGTACACTTATAAGTACATATGTGTGAATAATTTTAGGAAAGCCTTAGCCCTCCTTGGGAAGGCTTCTTTCTTCTTTCTACCAGTCTAGAAATAAATTATTGTGATTTGGCTTCATAATTTCCTTTAAGATTTTGGTTCTTAGACCCCTCTCCCCCTGGCTACAGAATTCCCATTGGCCTCCCTTGAAGGGAGGTGTGGATATTTTCTGTAATGTTTATCACACTGACATAGACTTTTTGTTTTTTGTTTTAGATGTGAAAAAGCTTTCCTCTGCTATTGTCAAGCAGTGGATGAGTCTTGTAAGAAATCAAAGTGGAATTTCAGGTATAAACAGTGTTTTGGATTATTTTTAGCTTGCCCTTTACAAAATGACGTTAAACACAATTACTACAAAATTAAGTTTTTCTTTGCAATTGCTGAAAAGAAGCAAAAAGCAGAGCAAATGCTTTTGTTACCAGTATAAGAGAGGCTATCAAACCAGAACAACTTAGTTGAATTGCCAGTTAAGGCTATCTTATATGTATACCACCAATTGGTTTCCCCAAGTGCAATATGTATAGTATTGCAGGCTAACAGTCTTTGCTAGACACTGACTTGTAAATATATATAGGCGGTTCTTTAAGACGTTTCGGCTAACTCTTAAGCTTTCATCAGCTTGATGATGTAACTCGTGATTTAAAATTAAAAATAATGCTGCATGAGAGCTGTGCGCGTGACTACAGAGATGTTTCTGCACAAGAGTTTTAAGTTAAAAGGGCTGCCAAACATTTAGTCTAGTCTTTGCTAGAGTTCCTACTTCATTATTTTCAACTCATAATCTGTCTGTTGACATTAGAAAAAGTAGAGAAATCCAAGCAAAATGGCTCAGCAGATGGTGATGATAGTCTGCAGGGTTCTAAGAAGGCTGGTGAGTACATACTGATGTAAGAATAGGCCATTTCTGAATTACCTTTGGCCTCTTTTTCAAAGCGAGTCCTGGTGCTCATCGTTTCATATGAAAATAAGTTTTCATTCACATGCAAATTAAACTCATTTTAATACGAATGGTTGAGCACCAGGCCTCCCTTTCAAGAAGGGACCAAAGTTAATTCGGAAATGGCCTATTGCGTTGTTGTGTTATTGTGGTGCCCACTGCACTGTATTGGACAAATAAGTGCTATGACTAGTAAAGACCAGCAATTCAGGCCTGTTTCTCTTCTGCATCTACAGAAAGCAAGGTGAAGTTAACTTTCCCTAAATATCTTTTAAAATTCCTCCTTTTCTCTCTCGCTTAATGCCCTTCCTCCTTCCCTCGCTTCACTGTCTTCCTTCCCTCCTTCAGTACCCAAGTGTGTTTGGATACAAACTTACTTTTTAAGAAGGGAACAAGTACAACTCTAAGTCTGTTGAAGAGCTACTTATTACACCCAAAGAAATGGGTAACAGACTGTGACATAGAAGACAATGAACATATTAAGTGGCATGAAACTTACCAACTAGCTTTTAAGTACAGCACAAGCACAAGACTTGTTGAATTCCAGTACAGGCTTCTACACAGATGAATATCGACTAACTATTTCCTAGTTAAAATTGGTCTACAAGAAGACCCAAACTGCTCTGACCTTTTGCAAAGATGAGCCAGAAAATACTCAGTCACCTCTTTTGGTCCTGTCCCAAAGTTGAACAGTCTAACAGTTGAACAGTTGATTTTTATTGATTAGCTATTAATTAAATACAGATCGAATTACCTGACCCGCAGGTAGCAAAGCTAATCTAGGTGGGCCAGGAGATAAAGAAAGTCGAAAGACTGCTAAAAGGAATATGTTAATAAGAAAATAAAGTTGAAATTAAAACGAGAACAATGTTGAGTAAAAAAAAAAGAAATAATAAAAAATCCAAATAAAGAGCTGATTAAAGCAATAAACAAAGACGAAGGGACATGCTACCATCTTGTGGCATTATTGCATTACCATCCACAGGCATTGAAACAGCACGTTATAGATAAGAACCGTATTTGTTTACCTTGCATATGATTTCTTCTAGACTGTAATACGAGTCATCAGACTGTAAAATTTCAAATAACAATGCGCAAATTCTCTTTTTAAATTTATCTTTAGGCAAGTTATGTTCATATTTATTTATGAAAGTGACTGCTTTTTGGACCCTCTTAATACAACACTTTATTTCGTCTCAGATTATTCCACAAAACTAACAAATTAATAACCTTATGAGCTTTAGGACTGATACCAGATTCCTCCAAAAATAATCACCAAATGAATTTTTGCCTCCTTTAGCTAGACATTAAATTTAAAAACCTCTAAGTACTTCATTCACTCAAACCTTCTGTATGTTTTTGCTTGTTATTTTGTGCCCTCTGTTATTAGCTAACCCTTTTTTGTTCCTTTGTTCACTCTCTTTAGCTGATGGGAAGCCTGCCAAAAGAATTAGGTAGAGTTGCTGAACACTTTCTTTTTATTTTGTCACTAAAACATGACCAGTACCTACTGTACAAAAGAAAAGTGCAACATTACTAAAAGTACACTTTGTAATCTAATATATAATTATTTTAACTGTGTGTTAGAGAATGAATATGTGCATGAGTAATCAAATTATCATCAAAAACAATGTTCCCAGCTAGGATTTTAAACACTACAGGTAACACTTCCTTGTCCCTTATTCAGCCACTCCATGTGCACATATAATAATCATTATTATTGATAGCTTAATTATAGAGATGCAAATTTCTTATAGAACCTGCAATTAGATCAAACGTAATCTTTTCCTTTGTATTAATTAAAAGTAAGTCTTGTTTCCATCTGCCTCAGTTGTTGATTCTTCTCTCTCTATCCTCCCTTTAATTGCCCTTCTTCCTTTCAAGTTTCTCTATGATTGTGACCTTATTTTCATGATTGTGTATTTAGCAGTTGTACAACATTGAACAGGTGTCATTGGTTGATTTCTTGATTTGATTGATTGAATGGTTTTAATTATTTTATTGATGGACAAACTGATTAATTGATTGGTTGATTGTCTTGATTGATTGATTGATTGATTAGTAGTGATCAATCTAGGAGGCAATTAAGGCCACAAACTGTGTCCCTAATCCTTATTCATAATCAGCTTTCAGTGTGATCTTTCTGATCTGATTTCTCTTTCTGAAGGGATAATAGCACCTCAGATTCCAACAGATCACCTCAACCCGAGAAGAAATCTAAAACACTTAGTGAAGTTAAAGGCGAAGTTAAGCAGAGTATGTTGCAGAAGAATGTTTCTAAGATAAAAGTCATCCCACCACAACCAAAACGTAAGCAATTGATTAGTAATAGTACATTAATTATGTACATGTAGTGAATGAAATTAGGAGATAAATTAAGGTACCCATTGAGGACTTAGTGTACGTGTATAAGTTTGCAGCTTTTCTCGTTTACAATGACAGTACACAGAATGCAAATAATGGTGTAGGTATAGTGAATTAAAACTGTAAACTACCGTAATCACATCAAAGACAGATGGACGTCCTCACTAACCAGGTTGGTTTTGTGCAACTCGGCCCGGGCTGTCGGAATGATCCAACATATTTGCATTCAGTGTTAGTACTTATTAATATGCATGTTTTCAAAGATCCTTAATGGGGCTATGTCATGCATATTTTTATGGCCTTGGGCCAGAATTTGGGTGAAATCAAGACTAAGAACATTCCCATACACAAATTGGTCTTAGAAAGTCTCCAACAGCAAGACAGCAAGTTAATTCTTGAAAGCCTCATTATTGGCTTAAAGTTTTCTTACCAGAAATAAGGATTAAAAACTTGAAAACAGTGTGGCCCACTTTTTTAATTTCTATCTGTTTCTGCCTTGGCTATCTACAGCCAAGTGCATTGATTTATACTGAGTTACATAGCACAAGTACATTAGTGCTATGAAATGGAATGTACATACTTAACAGTACAATTCTGATGAGT
>JAEMWC010000413.1:707500-722500 GCA_016490735.1 Pachyseris speciosa | reverse complement strand
GGACATTGGAGATTTCACCAAAGGTTCTGAGGTAAGGAACTGAGTTCACTGCATGTGAGTTTTGATGTAATATATATTAGTCAAATCTAACTTTTTGGTGGTTTGGTGTTTTGAAGTGGGAGAATGAGGGTAACAGTTGGCCTGGCACCTAGCCTATAAAGGAACTGAGTTGTCAAAATAATAAATTAGTTGTCAAGTTGATGAGTTTATTGATAAATTTACTTTTGATTTACTGCTTTATAATAAATTATGCTTGCCAAGTTGTTGCCTTGTTGTGTGGAGATGAAACATAATGATGGCTGCTTTTGGAGAACTTTCACATAACTTTTTCCTGTTTTGTTCACAGTCTTCAGAAAAAGACAATTCTCCTAATGCAGGTACTATAAATACATTAGATAAAACATAATTTGCCAGAATTTTTATAGTTTGATAGATGTAATAATTATTGTTGAAAATAAATTTTGTTAAGTCGTAATTAACTTTATTTTAAGACTTTTTGTTTGTTCCATCTTGATGTGTAAAGTGACCGGGGTGGGGGGACTAGTTGGGTAAATTTTTGCTGAGTATGTGCCGCTGGCCTCTCAGAACCCCTACCCATTATAGCCTATTCCGTGGCCAAGTATAGACCCCATCTTAGTCACTTTTGGACAAATGTAATTTTCGTGATCCCAACTTAGTCACTTTCTGTTTATACATCTACCTTGTTAAGCCTTTTAACCCACTGGCGCCCATGCCGGCCAAAAAACCGGCTGCACAAGACTCCCATGCTTCAAAACATGGAATGTCCTTTAAATTTACATATCCAATAAATGCAAGAAACATAGCGATTTTTACCAAATATGGAATTTGAGTTTTGGACAAGAACGAAACTGACCACTTTTAACGTCAAAGAGAAGCGCTGAAAATGCCCCTTTTTGCCTTTATGTTTTTAACGAAATCATCGTCCAAAAACCAAACTTCAACCATCATAAAAAATTCAGTCCTTGTTCTAGCTTAGAAATGACTTATTTTGTTCATATTCTTTTCCCAAGCATAGATACAGGCTTTTGTTCTAGTGCACGCAGGCCTTCCCGCCATTTTCAACATCTCCACCGCATTGCATGCTGGGAAATAACGACAATTTTTGATACCGCCCATTCCTTCCCCCAATTCTTTCACATATAAACTACACTGATAGCTGAGTTAATCTTTTGTCTCACGATTGAGTCACAAAGATGTGGATCGCGACGTTTTGGCCGCTATACTGCTGGTCTTCATCAGGCGATGGTGTCGACTGGCTGCGTGTGAGTATAAGAAGCACCATGGCTGGTGGTGATTGGTGCATTTGGATCCTCGCTTAGCTGTTGTTGATTGGAGGATTTCGAGCCTTGTCGTTCAGACTAGAAATTGTTCCCTCAGCGGTCCGCTTTGGTACTGATCAGCTGTTGTGGTGTTTGATTGTGGGCATCCATGCTTCAGGAATTTCGATTCCACTGTCCCTGTTGATGTTGTTAGGGTGAAGTCTTATGTGAATAGCCTCTTTAACCCTACGGGTGTACCAATGTGGGTCTCGGTCAATAAATTAAACTTCGTCCCAGAGCGGATAATGTCCGGTCGCGTTGCTATGTTCTGAAACTGCGGAGGATTGGGTTCGAGCAAGCCGTATGTCTCTATCGTGTTCCTTAATCCGTTCATGCATAGATCTTCCCTTCTCTCCAATATATGTAAACCTTACCACATTGCAGGGAATCTTGTAGACTACTCCATCTTGTTTTACTGGATCGACAATGTCCTTAGGTCGCACTAGGTGTGATATAAGAGTTGTGTCATATCTGAAAACAGTCTGTATACCTTGTTGTAGGCAACGGCGAAGAGTCTCCGATTGCCTTTGACGTATGGCAGAACCACAGTAGATTTAATTTCAGGTTCAGGTTCTTTAGTGGTTGTTTCCCTTGGTTTTCGTAAGATTTTTTACAAACGAAAACGGATAACCGTTGGAAACAAGGACCAATGAGAGGTGTTTCTTTTCATGAGAGATAACTGATGGTTTTGTTATGAGGTGTTTAGAATGATCGTACAGGCACTAGACAATATCGTGTAGGCTCTGTAAACACTGGTAGAGAGGTATCTGTTCAAATCCTTGATGATCAACGTATCAAGGAAGGGAATTGAGTTGTCATTCTCAGTTTCCATTGTGAAACGGATCATCGGCTGTTGACTATTGAGGTGTTGTAATAACGAGTCAACTTTGTCACGATCTAAGATGGTAAAGGTGTCACCCACATAGCGTTTCCAGATCTTAGGTGTACAGGGCGTCAATGTCAAAGCTTGCTCCTCAAAACCCTCCATGTAGAGGTTAGCTATGTCCTTAAGTGACCCTGAAGTGTCTTTACTACAGAAAGGGTTAAATTTCGCTGTAACACTTAGTAGCATCCCAGCGACTGAGGTAATTGCTAAAGTGGAGTCTGCCATAAGACCACTTGACGCAGAACAGGCCGACACTGTCAGGAGAAGCGTGAACTCTATTCTCCAACGGGCTAAGCCTCCCAAACCTAACATTACCAGAGAGATGCGACATGCACTCAAAGGTTTGAAAGAGGATGCCTCCATCATGATTCTCCCAGCAGATAAAGGTCATGCCAGTGTAGTGCTAGATAAGAACACCTATCATGATAAGATGAAGGCACTGATTGAGACTGGTCCATACCGACTTCTTAAGAAGGACCCAATGGACCGCTTAACCCGAAAGTTGACTGAAAAACTTCTGAGCCTGAAGCGAGTTGGACACTTGACAGATTCTGTGTACAACAAGATCAGGCCCAAGCATAAGCAACCACCTAGAATTTATGGCCTTCCCAAGATACACAAGGCCAACACACCATTGAGACCTATAGTCTCTTGTGTGAACACCTTTGCTTATGATCTGTCTTCCAACTTAGCCGATGTATTATCTCCCCTAACAGAGAACTCAGAGTACACCGTTGACAACTCAGCTCATTTTGTGTCCATTGTGAACGGTGAAAGGGTACTAGAAAACGAGATCATGGTGTCTTTTGACGTAGTGTCTCTGTTTACGAACGTTCCAATCGAAGGAGCAGTACAGACTGCACTGCGAAAACTAGAAGCTGACCTGTGCCTTGCCAACCGCACGACTTAAACACCTACACAGATTGCAGACCTCTTTAGTTTCGTTCTTAGATTCACATACTTCCAGTATGATGGACTGATTTACGAACAGCAAGAAGGAGCAGCCATGGGTAGCCCGGTATCCGCAGTGATAGCTAACCTCTACATGGAGGGTTTTGAGGAGCAAGCTTTGACATTGACGCCCTGTACACCTAAGATCTGGAAATGCTATGTGGATGACACCTTTACCATCTTAGATCGTGACAAAGTTGACTCGTTATTACAACACCTCAATAGTCAACAGCCAACGATCCATTTCACAATGGAAACTGAGAATGACAACTCAATTCCCTTCCTTGATACGTTGATCATCAAGGATTCGAACGGATACCTCTCTACCATTGTTTACAGAAAGCCTACACACACTGACCAGTACCTAGCGTATGATTCACACCACCCACAATCTGTAAAACGTGGTATTGTCAAGTGCCTGTACGATCGCTCTAAACACCTCATGACAAAACCATCAGTTATCTCTCATGAAAAGAAACACCTCTCATTGGTCCTTGTTTCCAACGGTTATCCGTTTTTATTTGTAAAAAATCTTACGAAAACCAAGGTAAGAACAACCACTAAAGAACCTGAACCCAAAATTAAATCTACTGTGGTTCTGCCATACGTAAAAGGCACATCGGAGACTCTTCACCATTGCCTACAACAACAAGGCATACAGACTGTTTTCAGATCTGACAGAACTCTTAGATCACACCTAGTGCAACCTAAGGACATTGTCAATCCAGTAAAACAAGATGGAGTAGTCTACATGATTCCCAGCGAATGTGGTAAGGTTTATATTGGAGAGACGGGAAGATCTATGCATGAACGGATTAAGGAACACAATAGAGACATATGGCTTGCTCAAACCCAATCCTCCGCCGTTTCAGAACATAGCAACGCGACCGGACATTATCCGCTCTGGGGCAAAGTTTAATTTAATGAACGAGACCCACATTGGTACACCCGTAGGGTTAAAGAGGCTATTCACATAAGACTTCACCCTAACAACATCAACAGGGACAGTGGAATTGAAATTCCTGAAGCGTGGATTCCCACGATTAAACACCACAACAGCCGATCAGTACCAAAGCGGACCGCTGAGGGAACAATTTCTAGTCTGAACGACAAGGATCGAAATCCTCCAATCAACAACAGGCTAAGCGAGGATCCAAACGTACCAATCACCACCAGCCACAGTGCTTCTTATACTCACACGCAGCCAGTCGACACCATCGCCTGATGGAGACCAGCAGTATAGCGGTCGAAACGTCATGATCCACATCTTTGTGACTCAATTGTGAGACAAAAGATTAACTCAGCTATCATTTGAAACCACGATGACGAACACCTTTCATAATATAAACTACATTGTAAGTCTACAGCCACTCCGACCTACTGCCAAAAATTCATACTTGTGGTCATCTTCAGTGCTCACAAATTCCAAAATATGCAGTGGTAGGTCGAGAAATTCATCAATAGTCAAGTCCCAAAGGTACTAAGTGTCCGACTGGCCAAATTCCCAGTTCGTTGAATAACAAGCCAAATTCGATGACAAAGTACATCACCTTCCTCGATTCTTTGAGAAAGTGGACTCTTAGCTACCATCACGCTTAAGGATGCTCATCAGGCAGCCACTAAAGATGAAAAATGGCTGTAAACTTAGCAAAAATCGCAAGCAAACCGAACTTGGGACGTTCTTGTAGCACCACGTATGAAAAATAGCTACATCACAATGATGTTTTCAGAAACCTTGAGCCTCCAGTGCCTTAGGACAGCACCACTTTTCCATGGTAGTTTCAAATAAAGAATCACAAATGCTATGGATTGTTTATAGGTGGACACTCCGAAAAGGTAAAAGCGGCTGGGCGCCAATGGGTTAAGTAGGTCATCCTAAAATGAATTGACACTTTTATTAAACTGAATGTAGAACACTTTACTTTTCACCTACAGTACAAACATTCTGGTACATTTACCCCCAAAATCCCGAAAATGTGGGACCCCATTCTAGTAACTCTATTGAAAATGCAACCCCATTATAGTCAATCCAGTCATGAAAATGCGACCCCATCCAGCGGCACATCCCCATAAGCCTGTTATTAGGAAGTGCCCCACCCGAGGTAAATTGGTGATAAAGTAGAAGTTGCGACATGAAATTTCCATATTGATTAAGTAATGATAATTGCCATAATATTAAGATTGTAAAAGGAAGTACGGCACACTGGCCTGCTATGTTATTGAAGCACTGGCTCCGTGTACATTGAAAAAAAATTTCTCCCCTTGCAGACCGTTTAGAGTGATACATAAATTACTAACTATCTGAAACAATCACTTTCTTAGCTTCCCTTGCATGTTTGCAGTAGCCAGAGTTAACTTTCAATTTAGTAATGTTGGATTAGCAACCTGAAAGATAATTTCCTTGTGAAGTTTCACCATGTTTTAATCTAGAGCATGAAAAGCGCATGAAAAGCAAATTAATAGTGTTATGATTGTGTCTGTTCTTACTGCAGCATCACAGACTTCATCAGAAACTACCTCTGCTGGCGATGAGAATGCAGAAGATAAGCCAGCTAAAAAGTCCAAGAAAGGCAAAAAAGTTCAGTGGCCTGCTAATGATGCTAATCTTGCTACATTCCATTTCTTTGAGATGGATGAAGATGAAAGAGGTCAGTGTGTTTAAGATTTCTTTTACCCTCTCTTAACAAAACGAATGCAGATTTTATGGCTTGTCTATCAGGTATTTTGCTCTTGAATGTCCTCAAAAATATTACTCTGATTTGTCATCAATGTTTGGTTGATTTTTCAGCTCTGGTCAGGCACCCTGTCAACTTTCTTGATGCAGCACATAATGATATGGTTAGAGAAAGGCAGGTATGTGAAAATATGCATCTGACCAGGCTTTCCTGGGCCAGGCCTTGTAGGGGAGCAAGGTTGGTGCAATGGTGAGAGCGCTGACCTTCCACCAATGTGTCCCGGGTTCGATTCCCAGACTCGGCATCACAAGAGCAGGGTTGGCGCAGGGGTGAGAGCACTCGCCTTCCACCAATGTGTCCCGGGTTCGATTCCCGGACTCGGTGTCATATGTGGGCTGAGTTTGTTGGTTCTCTACT
The DNA here is from genome assembly GCA_016490735.1 of Pachyseris speciosa. Classification (NCBI taxonomy): domain Eukaryota; kingdom Metazoa; phylum Cnidaria; class Anthozoa; order Scleractinia; family Pachyseridae; genus Pachyseris; species Pachyseris speciosa. The sequence continues at coordinate 716,231 of JAEMWC010000413.1, read as the reverse complement.
CTGCTCCGAGAGGTTTTTCTCCGGGTACTCCGGTTTTCCCCTCTCCTCAAAAACCAACATTTGAGTTAATTTGATTTGATTTGAGATTTGTAATTAGTAGGCGAAGAGCCACCTTGTGGAAGTACTACTAATAAATCGTTATTATTATTATTATTATTATTATTATTATTATTATTATTATTATTATTATTATTATTATTATTATTATTATTAAGTGGACTGCATTTGTTGGTTCTCTTCTCTGCTCCAAGAGGTTTTTTTTCGGGTACTCTGGTTTTCCCCTCTCCTCAAAACCCAACATTTCTCCCACACGGCCCCACAAACTTGCAGCTTTAAATCTTTACCGTGTTTAATAAAGTTTCTTTACCTATACCTTGACTTTTTTCTTGGTGAGGGACTGTGCTGTTCGCTGCATTTTGGCTTTTAAGACAGTTCAATAATTTTTTTTTGTGTGTGTTCATATTAGTAATGTGAACTTTGTTATTTTGTTACATCTCATACTGGGTTCCGTGTTCTCTTGTTCAAGTGATGGGCAATTTTCAGAACCAGTAAACAACACTACAGCTACTTGCAATTCTAATTTTCAGCATAAAAAGACAGGAGAGCAATCTCAGGAATTTCTGATGATTAATTTTCTATGTATTTTCTCAATTTGTCTATTCCAAATACTCCTGATTAAATTGGTTTGTTGCTCTATCATGCCTTTTTAATGAATAATAATTGTTTTTTTCGTTTCAGCTTGTGGAACAGGCCAAACGATTAAATGAAGACATAATGGCTGAGAGAATCAAGGTAAGTATAATTAACATGGTTATTATTGGACAATTGTTTAAGCGACTGGTGTAATAAGCATGTTATTTTCATTGGTGTTTACGAGCCTAACTTATAGTACTTGGTTGTTGCCCTGCATTTTATGTTAATGAACCCTGCCCTTGTCGGAATTCTAAATAAGTGTCGCCTTCCTAATACGCCCCCCGCCTCCTTTCTTCCAAGAAAATGACCTTAAGCCCTCCCCCCTCCCTTTCCACCTTTTCCTTCACAAGCAAATTACAATGAACAACAGACTTACTGAATTAATTATGAAATGTAACTCTTTATGAGCGCTGATATCAAAGTGTGGTTATCCAGCTGAAAGATTGGAGAATATTCATTTGTTCTTGATTTGCAGCTGCCTTACCTCCAACTTTGTGTGCTTTGATTTGAGGACTTTGTCTTCTGTTCCCTATGCTGTCTTTGTTGCTGGTATTGCATTTCACTAACTTAGAGTGCACATGAATCTAAATTTCAAAGCCATTTTTTTTCCTCTGATGTGAAATTTGGTGCTTTAAGAAATGTTTTGAGGGGAAAATAATTTACTTTAAGTAGCAGTAACCTACTTTGAAATGCAGCGAAAGTTGGGCCTTTTTCATCAAAATTCTAGACAAGGACCTGGGTAATAGTGAATAGTTGTGACGTCCTTCTTGTGTACTCAGTCAAGTGCGTCACTCTGTTTTTGTGAGTTCCTGGAATAAAAATGTTGGTGGAGAACCACCAATATTCACAACTGGTGCCACCAGCTGCGCAAAATTTTCGCCTTCTCCACCATGTTTCATGCCTGAACATACACACAAATGAATTCACAGAGACCTTTTGGCCTCGCACAAAATGGCTAAAATTTTAGGCCACAACTGGAATTTTGGAGCCCTAGAAAAAGCGAAATTAATCCTCTTCACAAAAAGGAGGGAAATTACTGAAAATGAAATATGGGGAATGTAAGCTATGTAAAAACTTTAAAAAATGGTATTTAATTTTCGATTCATGTGCCTTTACATAGGCCCCCCTCTTTATTAAGGCTCCCTCAGGTGTGCGTGAAATAAATAAACCCTGCAGGGGGCTTAAAAGAGGAACTACTAACAGTATTTGCCATTAAAAACTCATCCTTTCCACATAGTCCCCTTCCCTTAGAATTTCTATTGGCCTTTCATGTGATGAGTTATATTGTGTATTTCTGCAAAACTGACATTGCCATTTACACATTCAGCTGTTTATTATTTTTGACAACTTTCCAGTGGCTTTATCTTCACCTTAACAAGCAAATCAAAGCACGCGGGAGACATAATTACAAGGAACTTCACAACCTTGTCTGGCATTGTCCTCATTTATTGCAGTATTTGTCAGTTCAATGGGAAACCACCGGAATATTCTCAAAAATAGTTTTTAATTATACATGGCCAGTGGTTTCAATAAGCACCGATGTCCAACGAAAAGCATCGGCTACTTCAATCAGAGACATCAGCTACTTTTCCCCTAAATTGAAGTAATTAAAGAATGATTCTTTATTATTTCTTTAATTTTTATACTGTTGCCTACTCTACTCCAACTTGCTGCCTACTTCAAATTTTATTGAAACCCTTCCATGGCTATACTACAACTTGTGATTGTTGTATTTCAGTGGTACAGACCAGTAGAGTTAACAATCGATCATCATATGGAGAGAGGAGGGAAGAGTGAGCAGAAACAAATCCAGGTTGAAATGAAATCAAAGATTATATTATTAAAGGAGCTTGGTCACGATATTTTGGGTCATTATTAGGGACAAAAAATGCATTTAAATAATGGGAAACAGTGCAGTAACAATTTGTCAGGGAAGATAAGCACCAAAGAGACAAGAATGAATGCAAATATAGCAAGGATGGTGAAGGGTGGAGAAGATTGAAACTGATTACAAATGAATTTTTTTTTTTTTTTTGAAAAATTGAGGCTAAACTTTTCAAAATCTTAAGACTGTGATTTAGCTCCTTTAACCCTTTAACTGAGTAACATTGTCCAGTGTTAGACAGAGTAAAATCTATAAAGTCACTTTTAGGAGGGAAAGGGTTAAGGGAGATAGTTTTTCAACCCTTTAACCCTAAGGGGTCCCCTTTGACAAGCAAAATCGTCCGGCGTTAGACAGAGTAAAGTCTAATATATATATTTAGCCAAGCCTAAAAGCGGAGCTCCAAAAGCATTCTTTTTCTACTGGCATTTACATATAGTCTGCTAATGTCATATCACCCATCTGGCCTCACTCAAGCTACAGACCCAATGCTGTAAAAAATAGTATGGAAAGGTGATCTGAGCCAGTGGCACAATGGATTTGGACCTCACGTGGATTTGCACCCTCCAGTCCAGATCTGCTTGTGGATCAGATTTGGACCCACTAGTCCAGAACTGCTAGCAGATATGAATCCCCTTTTACGGATTTGTACCCCCACCCCTCCTAAAAACAAGCGTTCTATTCAGTAAGGTAATAAAAATTCCTTTCCAAACTGAGTTTGGAGATGTTAAAAAAGCAAAATTGAGGTAGGTTTTTTTAAAAATAATCTTTAATACCTTGTGTAAAAAAGAACCTGCAACGCTAGTTTTCATCTATAAATTTTTAAAACAAAACATTTCTTAACATCTTAGAGCAATACCTATAAGGACAGGTCTGTTTCCCTGTTCAACTGTAGGTAACTTAGTTACATACTTAGCTACTTAGGTATGGTTTAGAGCCACTAGAAATTGGTGGAGAAGCCTGGTAATTGCTCCTTGGAATCAGTATCACATCAGATATATAGTGATTCAGATCATCAGTTCATAATGAATGCAATTGCAATTATCCACAGCCTCCCATGAGACAGTCAGAAATCAGAAATTGTGTATCCTCTGGATATATGTATGCCTCACAAAAATTATGAAAGAAAGATACATGGAAATCAATAAAAATATTTAGATGCCATGAATTAAGACCAAGATATTTCTTTTGAGCAATTACTTCTTGACCTTACTATCACAAAAAAAAAATGCTTGCTAACATTAAGCTCATCACTCAATGCACCTACAGTGTTTTCAAAAAGAAATCCAGCTGCTCTTCTGGCCAGTTAAGTGCAAGACCAAACAATTTGATAATAAAATATTGGGCATTTGGTTGATACCACTATCAAGGTGATTCATCAAAGCAAAAGTGCTGGAAATCTGTGTTAGCCGTCTTAACTTGATCTTAACATACTTCATCAAACATCAGAGATTCCATTAAACATTAATGCCAAATGTCATCCAAACATCCCACTATATTGGTGTGACCAGCTACTAATAAAATTAATTGAAAGACTGTATGCAGGAGAAGGAAGTCCAAAGGATGTGTACATTGATGAGAAAGAGCTTACTTTAAGTTTAATTTTAAGTTTTAAGTTTAATAATACTTTGTCATGCGAATACAACTAAGCTGATACAAAACAAAAAAGTGCATGACTGGAGAATAATTGGGAGAAACTAAATTCCCATGCAAAGAATGTTATCTAATATCACACATTCTAAAAACTAAGAGGTGAAATTTAAACGTGGACTAAAGCTAACCTAATCAAATTAAATCAAATACTTGTCTCTTACAAGTCACCCTTGATTTGAGATTGAGACTAAAAAGTATGAAGTAATCCAAAGCAAACCTAATTAAATTACATACTTGTCACTCACAAGCTACATCTGATTTAGGCCCTGTTCGCACTAAGACAAAAATTTGAGTTTGGCGTCTGCAAAAAAAATGAAAATTTTGTAATCACCAATTTTTTGTTTTCGTAATCCTGTTCGCACATGAAGATGCGAAATCTTTTTTAGTGACAGATAGCTCTAATGCAAGGCAACCGCAAAAACTACACTGAAGGAGTCCGTCATCAATTTGATGACACAATGACGGATGGATGTCAACGAACAAAGGATTTTCTCGCCTGGCAAAATTTTTACAGCCTCCTAAGCTAGTCGACGAAATCTTTGAAGTTTCGTTGCGCTTGCAAAAATTTTGGTGAGTGCAAAAAATCGTTCGCACTAGAAATGGCTTCGCGTTGACAGATGTTTTGGCAAATCAAACAAAATTTCGCGTAGTGCGAACAGGCCCTTAAATTGACACTAATAATGTAATAGATAGGACTTAAAACTGCTTAAAGAAGGTGCATGTATGATGTTCGATGGAACACCATTCCAGTCTGCTATGTAGCGATTAAAAAAAGAAAAGCTGAAGGCCATATATATATTTAGCCACGCCAAGCCTAGAATCGGAGCGGCACACTCTCACCGAGCAACTTCGCAAGGGTTTATTTGGGCCAGTTTAATTTGTGTCCAAAACAATTGAGCAGCAGCAGGGAAAACGAAGAGTTTTCGATAGTAAACGTTTGCAAAAAAAAAAAAAAAAGACAGACATTCTTGAGTCCTAACTACTTTCAGATGAAAGCGTAAAGGGATTCAAAGCGGATAAAAAAAAAAACAAAACAAAACAAAAACACTACAAGCGAACAAAGTACGATGCCGGCGAGTGTTTGCTCGAAGAAGGAGAAGGTGGAGAAATTAAATAAGACTAGCAAGTAATTAAAATAGCTTGTACTGATAAAGCTAGGAAAATCGGTATTTATTTTGACATAAATACCTCTAGAAAAGAAAATAAAGGGTACAAACTCTTCGTTTACAGCAGTCAACAGGAATTTATCAAAACCAGCCAGCCAGTCAACCCATTTCGCTGTTTTTAACATCCAAACGCTGATTCTTACCGGTTCAAACAAATTAAGCCGACATGTTTAAAGACGCCGAAACTTAATTGTTGTTTACAGGCTGCTTTCGACGAAGATCTCTTAAAGAATTTTCTCAAATGACGAGTGAAGCGCGCTGGGTTTTGACTGTTTTGGCAGCATTTTGTCAGATTTTGAGAAGTGCACATGCACATGCATTTGATCGGATTTTTTATTTTTACTCGAGCTTGAGTTTCCGCCTTTAATCCTTAATTTTACGAGGACTCATTGCGATTACGTGTTAATAAGATAAGGACAAAAGTTTCTTAACGCTATTGAGGAACCAAGGTCGAAAAACAGTCAGCCAAGCCGAGTAAAAACACTCGTTCGCTTGCAAAGAAAACAACGTAACAAAACAAACAAACAATTCAACTACTTCTTTGCGTCCAAAACGAGTACAGATAATTTTTATTTATGTCCATTCGAGAGAAAAATACAAGTTTCATTCCTGAACAAAAGTAACAACGATTAAACCAAATGTTAAGCTTCTATTTATTTAATTTACCTCAATGTCCTGTGTTGTAGAGGTTTCTACCACTTGAAAATACGTAAGCTTCAGTAAAGTAAAAACAAGCATCCGCAAAAATAGCCAACGGTTTGTCCAAAGAAAGAGCTTCTTCCAGAGAGTTTGAGCTACTCATTCCTCCCATTAATACCGGTGAACTGTTAAGTGACTTTTCTTGGTGAGATGCAAGATGCCGCTGTGAAGTGAAAGCCCTTGAAGCGTTGAATTATACTGTTTTCAACCGCACAATCTTTGAAGCTTTTCCTGAGAAAAATCTTCCGTCCTTCCTTTCATCACTTGAAAATTCACCTTCCGGAGTATTTTTTGATAAGGTCTTGATCTTTATGCTTTTTACGCGAAAGACAAACTTCGATCGAAGATGAAGTTGTTTTGCTCAAAATAAAGAAACCAACTGAATGTGAAATTACCAGCCGCAGAAAGCGCGCGAAAAATTTTAATGGCCTCGATTTGGTTTGGGTGTCCCACACTTGGCTTGAGCCTGCGATCCAATCGAAAGCAAGTACCTGGTCAGCGGTCAACTTCAAAAAAACAGCTGACCTCGATGAGGTCTTAACTTGAGCCCGCGATATGGTCACGTTACACTGGTCAGCGGATACCTTGTTTTGACAGGTGTCAATTGGCTATAAGATGGATGTCCAGTATCAAAGATGTACGCTGTAAAGTAGCTGGTCAGCTGGGCCAGGTGGAGTATGGCCGCCATGTTGGATTATTATGATTATTATTAGGATATTAATAATTATTGGGCGACTCCGTCGTCGTCGTCGTCGTCGTCGTCGTCGTGCGTACGCGCCCACGAGCAATACCGCTAGCCATTTTTACCATGAGAAAAGCAGTTGACGGGTTTCTATAGGTATGGTGCTCCGCTTGACGGCCCTTCGGGCCGTCGGAGCTCCGCTATAAACTAAGTCACTCTTAGGAGGGAAAGGGTTAAGGAAGATACTCATTAGGTTTTTAACCCTTTAACTCCTAAGAGGTCCCCCTTTGGCTTATGCATTATAACTTTTAGTTAACATCCATGCATATTACAAAGACATCACAATTAATGAGAATCAGACACTACTTCTATGCTGGAGGAACTAATAGCTGTGTTTAATGCTAGCACTGCTTATGTTTCAGTTATCGTCTGTGAAGACTCACAACAGTGTCTAATCAGTTTTGTGTGTTTCAACTTGAGAAATTTTTCTTGCTTTTTTTACTTACTCATTGCTTTGCAGTTTAAAGCAAAGTTTATCTTTAATACCAAGGCTCATAGCCCTTACACCTTTACCTTTTAGTCAATGTAAAAAATCTACTTATTGTCTTTTTTATGACAGAGCACTCGTGAAGCAAGCATCCTTGCTGACATATTTTTAACTAAAAAGAGGTATGTTAATCATTTTGTTCTATGCAGAATTGTACAGAATTTCTAAAATCTGCATCTTTCAGTGAAGTTTGTTTAGAAATTGGAATCCGCAACTGTGAAGATGACATTATGTTGATCACTCCGGTTGAGAAAGTCTTTTTTGTGAATTATATATGAAATGAATCATATATGAACTGCGGAAATGAAATCAAATGAAGAATGATCCTCGCAGTTGTGAACGCAATTTATGCAATTGTGAAAAGAAGCCTGAAAAAAAAAATTTCAGGACTTCAACGGGGTTTGAACCTGTGACCTCGCGATTACCGGTGCGATGCTCTAACCAACTGAGCTATGAAGCCACTGACGTTGGGAGCAGGTCAATTGTGGGTTCATATGTTCTCGTGAAAGAAATGAGTGTGAATGATATATGAAATGAATCATATATGAACTGCGGAAATGAAATCAAATGAAGAATGATCCTCGCAGTTGTGAACGCAATTTATTGTTGAACAGACAGACATTTATACCGAGTCATTTTGAAAACAGATGCCACATCTGATTGCCTTTGAAAAGTATTTCAGAACTTTTAAGAGCCTGATGACCAGCTGTTTGTGTTTCTAACTTGCTTTGTTTTTGTTTGTGTTTTAGTCTACCTGACAGTGCCGCAGAACCTGATCCAGAGAATCAACAAGGCAACACTGAAGAGCCAAAAATAATTCCTCATGATGAGGTATTATCTCTACATGTATATTATGACTATACTCAGCAGGCTCTAGGTATTCAAAGAGCAGATTCCACTATCACTGGATAAGCAGCAATTTGCTAGATAATTATTTCATGGGAAGATTTCACTACCATCCCAAAATAATGAAAAAATGCCAGTAAAAGCATAACCAATGTTGGGACTGTATGGAAACTGTTTCCAAAAGTACAACTTAGAATATATTATTTTATTTCCTTGTTTTTGAGTTATCCACTGGATTACATCATTCTCTCTTTAAACAAGTGGGGCTAATTCCCTTCACATTTTACAGCAGTAAACCATTCTTTAACCTCACTTTTGCAGAAAGGAACCACTCATGTACAAGCAAAAGCTCCTGCTCTACCAGCGAATACTAGTGGTGTTCAGCTACCACCAGCTTTAATGTCACTGTTGTCATCAGCATCATCTAATCAAGGTTGGTAGCTTGAGTTCCAAGAGCAGGATTTGAAGAATGTTCTCCCTACTGAAGGATCCCCTCTCTTTCACTTGTTGCTAAGCCATTTCAAAAACTTATTCTTTGCATGTGCTTTCGCTCTCTTTTGCAT
>JAEMWC010000413.1:667500-702500 GCA_016490735.1 Pachyseris speciosa | reverse complement strand
ATCCATGGCGTAATTTCTTGTATTCGCAGACATCTTTCGTCTGTGAACGCGAACGTAATTTTATTGAGGCATATTGTCTGGAATTCAGTGACATGTTTTCAAACAAGTTGTCAAGAAAACTCAATAAATCGAAGACCAGTAGTATTTAGCTAGGGTAAGAGAGGACAGCCCCTCGAATTCGGATTACGTCGTATCACGAGTGCAAGGAGAGTTGTCTTGAAATATTTTATACATGGTGTCCTCAGTTTCCACGTAAGCCACACTTACAACTGTTTTACCTCGGACCTACTGGAAGTTCAGTTTTAAAGTGTTGTCCTTCATAACGAGAATCGTTTGAAGATACCAAAGCAGAGGGCCAAGGCAATTTCAAAGGTCGTGAATATGCATGAGGTTTGATAGTTTATTCTAACTATAGCAGTCTAGTTCGTTACGTTCCAATTTTTGTTTAAACGTAACTTAGGTATTGCAATAGTCTTCGTGTGGTAATTGAAAGACCAAAGGTTCTGGCAATTGCTCTAATTCCCGTGTTTTATGGCCCTGTCCATTTTTTCTGTTCCAGTTTTAACGCCAAGCCGTCTTGACGCTCTGTTTTGGTTATTTAATGTATGAAAATTCGTCCCAAGTTCATTCAGCAGCAGCGTTTCTAGTTTGACACGGAGCAGAATGAAGTAAAAAGTCCCCGAAGTCTGAAAGTCGCCATTCAAAACATCACAAATGTCCTACTACTCGCGCTCCTTCGAATATCTATTTGTACAAATTGTATAAATTTTTGAATGCAACCTATGTAAAATACTAGATAGAGATGATTTTTAATATTTGAGAATATTTTGTGCCAAACCGAGATAATAAATATTTCCTACTATAATGAGCCTGTTAGTCGGCAGCACAGTGCAAGCGTCACCTGATAAATTCGCTTCTTTCGTTCGATCGGGCGAATAGCAGATGTATCGTCCAGGTAAAATGTGCAGCTTACTTTGTTGCAAGTTGATAAGCAGCGATACGGATGTTCTGTATAGGGAAAGTATAGTCTAGTTTAGGTGTACAGGAGCCTATGATCCAGACCACAAGCGCTCGGATATTTTCCTTTTTCTGTACATTCAATCTGCGTACTCGACAGTGCTGTCATTTTCCCTAGAGTGCTTCCAGAACTCCAACGGGGAACTTTGCGAAGGGCACAAAACAATTACTGAATAATAATTGAAACAACCACTTGGTCATACCAAAGCAATCAAACCTGCGCTCTGTCGGTACCTTGGACCTTTGAAGAGTCATTACAGCGTGAGGCGTGGTGTGCATAAATCACCACCCAACGGTGGAGAGTAGCCTTGGAACGACCCCTATAATTTCATTGCCAAACCTGAGCTGAGAAGGTGGCGAAACGAACGATTTGTTTGCAGCAACCTCCACAATTTCGGTTTCACAAGCACGAAGCCAGCCCCATGCTAAAGATACTGAGTTTCTTGGAAAATCAAATTCGGTGTTGAAACGCTCTTGAGGCCAGTTAGACACGAGGGTAAAATTATGACAGCTTTGTAAGTACCAACCGACTTCGGAAATATGCATTACACTGTCTAGTGGAGTTAGCCATAGTAAGTAACCCTGCGGAAGAAGTCGGCAATTAAGCAGCCTGTAATACCAAGGTGCTCATAAATAGCACAACGCATGCTTTCAGGTGCATGGACAACAGGCTTCGCGGAAGACTCGCACGGTAATCTAAAGAAGATGCGTTGCAGAGCGTAATAAAACGAACACATTTTTCAGCACCCTTGCCTTCGTTTTCAAGCTGCTGGTCTTCGTAGTTGTCGTGTAGTTTTGCTTTTCCTGGCATTTTGTTAAATATATCCCACATCGGACACAAGATGGTTCTACGATTGCAGAAACGAATCGATAATTAACAAAGGGTGATAAGGTGTTTTCATGGAACTCCTTCAATTAATCTGCGTATTGCTCCAAATTGAAATTACTGTAACATGTTTTTCATTAGAGATAAATCCTGTGTCATTATGGATGGGTGGACTAGCTCGTAAAGGTTTATAATCATATGTAACCTGAATGAAATTGTATTGATGGACACTACACGGTTGTGGATTTGCCGCAATACAAAGTTGAACAGTCCACATTGGTCATAGTCAGCTCTGCCTGTTTAAACATATTAATGTACGTATACTTTTGCGATGTTGTGATGTGTTTCCTCGTGGTACGTTTTCTTCCATTAAAGTAATTTCATTTTGTAGTTTGATCACTATTCTTTTCTCAGTGTATTTTTGTCTGAGTTAGCGTCGAGAAGATATCAGCCGCATACTGTGATATGAGCTTGGATTCAGTTGATTCTGTGATTGAAATCCCAGACTGTTGAAAGGTGCTTTCCTGGAGCGTTGTTGAACAGAGCTTCATACCTGTGCTTACCTATTTTAATTCATCTCGCAATGAAATGCAAGTAGGTTCTGACTTGATACGGAACCGATGTACTAAGTGCGACAACTCGTGTTAGATATGCCTCGCGAATTGGCCTCCTCTTTTAACTGTGGAAACTTCGTACTTTTTATTTGTGTTTGTGCGAAAATCTGATGACAAATAATTTTTGTACAAATTACTCTTTAAGATTGAGAAGTTTATTGTGGACAACTCCCTTTGATTGGACGCCAACCTGTGGTCCTGAGGATTTCTCTACAGAAACTCTGGACTCCATTTATAATCTCTTGTAAACAAATACCTCTGCAAAGCGGACACTTTTTTGAAGCTCCTTGGGCTGGAACAACCCCCTTCACAAACCTCATGAAAGTCGATCTCAAACGGCAGTTCCAGTCTATTTGTATTACACATCTTTTTACTCTTTTGTTCCTGCGAACAAGACTTGAGAATCCTAAAAGAAAGCATGACTGCTTACGGCCCTAAGTACTTCAACCTCCTCCGAGCGGGCACCTCCCGTAAGCAGATATCCCGTTATGGTGTCCCGCTTATTGCAGGCTTCACTGCACTAAGTAATACCCCGCTTCCAAGGAGGGATCACCAGACATCTTTGCTCGGTCCCGAGGGTTTCCCGCTTCCAAGGAGGTATCACCAGACATCTTTGCTCGGTCCCGAGGGTTTTCCGCTTCCAAAGAGGTGTTACTCCTCCTGAAATTGCAGATGTTATCTGTGAACCCTTCTCCCCGCGATCCATTGTACACGCCTATAATATTTACTTTTTCTTTAGACGCGCGAGTGGTTTAAATCATAATCATAATTTTAACAAAATTCTCGAATCTGATTGGCTATCACCAGCTATGATTTTAGCATTAATAGGACAGCACAACTGAACAGTGTCCGAAGCATGGCTGAGTAACAGACCGTATTCGCATTCTCCTTAATGAGCTGGAACTAGCGTGCACACGAGGCTTAAGCGGGGAAATCTTTTCAAATGTAAATGCATGGATCCAGTTCAACATATGGCCTATTGGACAGTGCGCGCCATCGCGCGCGTGCCACAAGACGATTAAATACATTTTTGACGTATTTCACAATGAAAACTTATTTCCTTCTGGAATTTTGTTATAGGCGCAATTTAAGGACATCCCGTTGTTCAATTCGGTCTGTAATCATGGCTCTAGCGACACTACGCGATCGCCCCATTGACTCATGTGACTCTAGAACGAACAGGACTCCACTCAGTCTTGTTACCATTGTTAATATCACACCAATTACTACTGTGCGTCTAGTTGCTTCCTTCCTCTGGTTTTTGGCAAAACGACTTCCTCCTTCTCTTTGGGGATGGTAAAGAATCACCAAGGCCCAGGGAGGGCTACCTGTCCCGAATAATCACCCTGCATGTCCCGAAAAACCACCTTGCATGTCTCAAATAAGCTCCCTGTCCTGAATAATTACTACTGTGCGTCTAGTTGCTTCATTCCGCTGGTTTTTGGCAAAACGACTTCCGTCTTCTCTTTGGGGATGGTAAAGAATCACCAAGGCCCAGGGAGGGCTCCTGCTAGCGGCGTAAAAAGCCCTAACTTTGACTATCGGCAGCAGTAGGTGATTGGCTTGCAAAGTCTTTCTAAATTAAAAGCAAAGACCGCTGTGGCAGCTAGCAAGTGTTATAGTTCGCCGTTTCAAGAGTGAGCGAGAGCTGAAAATAAATAGCGGAAATAATACGTGAGTACAAAAGTGTACGCTATTCCTTTCTTTCGTTTGATATGGGCAAGAAGCCCTATGGTAAAAAAGTAGTAGTTTTGAACCTTGGTTGAAGATACCGAATGCGCAACAATGGAAACTCACCAAAAGAAAAACTTATTTCTGTTGTGCACTCTCCGAAAATGACGATTATGCCGTCAACGTTGCCCGGTAAGAGTGCTCAATAGTGATAACTGCAACATTGCTTTAGTAAGTAATAACCACCCTGTCTCGAATCAGCGCGGCCATGTCCGGAATAAGCTCCTTTTCCCGAATAATCACCCTGCATGTCCCGAAAAACTACCTTGTATGTCTCAAATAAGCTCCCTGTCCCGAATAATCACACTGCATGTCTCGAATAAGCGTTGTGTCTCGAACAAGCGCCCTGTCTCGAAAAACACCCTCCTTTGAGGTACCGCTAAATCGAATCATTTCGGTACCATGGAATAATACCCCACTTGTCGCCCTATTTTCTTTGCGTAAACGCTCGTGTGTACCGTACACCCAAGAAAATACAGGTGACCAGTGGGATATTCCATTGTATGCCACCCATAAGCATTGCGTATCTAGTATTTAATTCACGTATTCCCAGTCAACATAAATAACACTCACGCTGCACTTTTGAACTCTCTTTTATTTTAGAATCTCTGATTATTCTGTACAATGTAACAGGAGCAAGAAATTAAGGCTCACTCATTGACTTTAGGAATATTATTTACACTCCTTAACAATATTATTTATTATACAACTAGGCGGTCAATACTGTTTAAATTATGGGAATGGAATATTTATTCAGTGAATCTCCATTTATTGTAAACGAATACGGATTTTTTAAAAGTAATTTTCTTCAATTTGACTAAGCATGTTTTAACTAGAGACCCTTTGTTGTAAGACGTCTTTGAGAATAAAATGCTAATAAATAAGAACAGCACACGAAAGCTTCCAGGCCTCTGTCTCAAACTCTTTGTTCCCAAGGGTAATCATCAAAATTTTAATTCTCCTTACCATAAGCATGTGTAACGTTGCGAAAACTACCTAAAACGTTCAACTGAAAAAGTTGACGAACTGCTAAATTCTTCCAGCTACTATTGAGAAGTACACGGCAATCTTGTAAAGAGAATTACCATTTCGATATTGGGAATGAAAGAGCCATCTTTTTGGTTATATCTTACCACTACATTGATATTATTGATATTAGCTTTGCTGATACAAAGGTGGATCAATAGAAAGCTACCCGCTGGCTCGGTTGACCTCTCTAATATAGTTCAGTCCTGAACGGACTTATAAGATCTGAAGATTAATTCGTTTCAAGTAATTTTCAACCCTTTAACTCCCAAAGTCACGCTACGACTTTAAGAAAGCAGATTTTTTCCTTTATGCTTTGCAAGGTGGTTCTAATTCTTGAGTCTGTGGATGATATCCTAAAGTTTAACCCTACCAATGGACGCTACTGAACAGTACTTTCCTGTGGTACGGTGCTGTTGATTTTACTGTACAAGATGTCTGGTATACTTCAAGTATGTGGATGAATTGCTTACGAATGGCCATTCAGATGAAAACCACAAGAAGTACTTTGCCCTTTTACCTTTTATTGGCTTTTTAGTCTGTGGATGACATCCTGAAGTGTGGCGATTTACATCAGTAAAGTGGTTGAGGAGTTTCCGTGTCAGCTACATCAAGCTGTGAAAAACGATGTTTATGTTGATCGAAGCAGAAATGAAAGACTTTTATGGTCTTGGTACTTTCTATCTGTGGATACATTCTAAATTGAAGTCATCTATATTAAGGCAACTGAGTTGCTCTTTCTCTAGGTTTTGTTATGAAAAGTGACTCCACTTATTTGGTGGGCGGGTGAGAACTTTAGCAAGTATAACTATGCGAAGAAAGAGACAGAGTACCACGATAACGTAAGAAGTTTGGAAAAGCTGACAAACTCTCGCTTTGGCAAATCTTTAGAGTTAAATGGCTAAAAGTGAATTAAAAATCAGTGTAAAGATCTGTAAACCGCTATTAATATACGTTGAACCAATGCGTTGCTGCCTCGTCAGAATCTGTAACAAAATAATTTTCGAAATTAGGCTGATAGTCTTAAGCGGACCTCTCTTCTATAACTGAGCTACAACAAACGAGCAACTCTGAATAAATAACAATTTTAAGACGACTCCGTTGCAGGTGTCTCCGACGAATACTCCACTATATTACCTACATGTAGTTATGTTCGTACCGGCTCCAAATTTCTTGAAAGTAAAAATGGAAACTAACACCAACTTGGCGAGGAATTCAAAGAGATCTGGACATTTCACTTACTCTGTGTCCACCGCAAAATATCTTGCAAAAGCTTTGTCGCGTCAAACTTAAAGATGGTAGATGCTCTCCGTGCTTCTGGATTGTAAGTTTGAAAACCAATTGTTGTCGAAATTAATCGATACATGAGTCCCAAATAAACATTTTGTTTCGCACCATGTTATTGCATTCTCAAAATAATGGATTAAAACGTAAGTATTCCAAAGTCCTTGAAAAATTCAGTCGTTATTTCTGTATATCCTTACTTGAATCTTTACTGAATTTCTCAGCCGATTGATATTATCTCACAAAATCGCAAGAATTCTTTCAGAACTCACCGAAGAAGCAACATATTAAGTTGTTGCAAGATCGCGGTATTACAGGACGAGACAAATGAATTCTAATTAAAATAGGGCGATTTTGTTCATGTTTCTGGTAAAAAAAGTTGTTAGACCAAATATATAACGTTAATGAGAAGCTTTAAGCAAAGGAATCATTGAAACTGGCATCGTTTTCTTCCCTCGATGATAAGATGGACACACATACCCTGACAAATAGTGAGTGTATTCATATGTAAACAAAATACAAAACAAAAAGAAAGTAAAAAATACTTTTAAGGATGCTATTTGTTTTGCTGTGAACGTATTCAAAATGAGCTTTAGAGAAACAATAAATAAGTAGAAACTTAATAAATGAAGTATACTAATTTTTGCAAGTAACAATGTCGATAGTGACCTAAGGTATTTTCAAGTGACGTCACAACGCCCAAGCTGGTTTTGGAAACACCCGGGGGGAGGGTACTCCCAGAAAATTTGGGTGGGGGTGTGCGGCCCGCTTCCTGAAACCCTTACCCTATTTCAGACCAAAATCTGCGACTTTCCCTACCCTATTTCAGACCTGACCAAAAATTTGATACCCTATTTCAGACCTATTTCACGTACAAAGTTGGTGTAAACATAATTAAAAGACAAAATAGAAGGGCTCTTGTTGAAGGTCTTTTCGGCTAAAGATGAAGAAGTAGCTCCTTCTAAAAAACATACCGAATTCAAGACCAGAGTGCACAAACCATACCCTCTTTCAGACCAAAATGGTCAAAATTGATACCCTATTTCAGACCAAAACGGCTAAAAACCCATACCCTTTGGGGCCGCACATACCTATATAGCTCATATAAGGCAGTACTCCCCCCCGGGTGGAAACACCAAATTGGGCACAGTTCAAAATTTGTCTGAAGTCTAAATCAGAATAAATTAAAATGAATTAATCATATCATGCATAAGTTCTAAGTGATTCTGACCATTGTGATTTGTAGCCGGGGGATATCCACCCATATCCCCGGATTAAACTGCTGAGGTCGCATCATACATTCATCGATGCTTTGTAACCCATGCTCCATGGGAATCTCTCCAGAGTCCATGTGGTTAAGCTGTGCTTGGTACGGAGGTTGGAACTGCGGTGGTACCATCATTGGTCCCATGTGATTTTGTAAATGTTGGTATTGAGGCGGAAGCATTCCATAGGGAGGGGGTTGGGAGCCTGTTAGTTGCGGGGGAGGGGAGAGTGAAGGAGCGAGATCCAAACTGTCTCTGTCAGCTCGTCTTAGTTTGTCTCTTGGACTTGA
Organism: Pachyseris speciosa; assembly: GCA_016490735.1. Taxonomy (NCBI): domain Eukaryota; kingdom Metazoa; phylum Cnidaria; class Anthozoa; order Scleractinia; family Pachyseridae; genus Pachyseris; species Pachyseris speciosa. The sequence continues at coordinate 694,447 of JAEMWC010000413.1, read as the reverse complement.
TGCTGAAAAGAAAACAACAGTTTTAATGAATGATTTCATTTTAAAACTATTTATTATATCTCTCACTTAGTACGTGCGCTGTGATTGGTCAATTTTGCGGGCCGTATTCTACAGTACGGCCCGCTTGACTTCAACTAGTTTTCTTTCCCGCGCGCCGGGTTAACCTCAGAGATATAATAAATATCTTACTAAGCTCGTTTTCTTGGTCCGTACTGTAAGTTACGGATCCCCGTTTTTGCCATAAATCAACGGTAAAACGGTAAAAAACTCAAAGTACAGACCGAGAAAACGGGGTTAGTAAGAGGTATTTAGAAACGTTTAGCTACTAATATAAAAGTTAGCGTGTTTTTGCTATTCTCATCGGAAAGGAATACAGAAAAATAGGTTCGGTAATAATTCCAGAATACGAAAGTTTATGAGTCATTTCAGGAAAGGAAACTCTAGTTTTTAATCCTCATTCGAATACCTAAGAAGATCAGGGTCTTGATAACTACCACTCCACCGAAAAGAATTCTTGAGTGAGCATTTGATCTTGCAAGAATAAGAGCAACGCGAGGCTAAATGAGAAAATATAACAACAACCAAACGAAAATGGATTACAGCTTACATTTTCCATCTTTGGTCTTCTTTAGACCTCTTTGTCGATTGCTCACTCTACAGCTGGCGGCTCCATCTGATTCGGGGTTGTTTCTTCTTGCGAGCTTCTTAATCTGCGAAATTGAGAGAGCTATGTTCAGTATGTGAATTAAGAACGAAGCATGTTTCCTATGTATAAATACGAACCAAAGAGCATGGTTGGCGTAATGGTAAGAGCACTGGTCTCCCTCCATTGTGTCCCGGCGCGGGTTCGATTCCCGGAATAGCGTCATACCTCCCCCAACCCATTTATAAGCCCTCCCGGTTATGGACCCAGCTACCTGTAAACAACTGAAAAATACATCCGATTATAAGCCCCCCTCTAGTAACTGTTCAGTGTTTTGTATCGAAATGGCGTTTATTTAAAGTTAAATTTTAAAGCAGTTCATGAAAAACGTATTTCCATCAACACTATTGTAGCTCGTTTCGAAACGTTTTCTTTTTTAATTCCGGTTATAAGCCCCCCCCCCGGAAACAAGCCCCTCCGTTTATAGGCCCTCCTAAAACCCCTTACGAAATTGTATAAGCCCAGGGCTTATAAGCGGAAGTTTACGGTATGTGGGTTGAGTTTGTTGTTGCTTCTCATCCATGCTCTGAGAGGTTTTTCTCTGGGTACTCCGGTTTTCCTCTCTCTCCTCAAAAACCAACATTTCCAAATTCCAATTCAATCCGGAAATTCGAGGGCCACGGGTTTGTCAGTCATATCGACTGGTAAGTGTCACCCTCCTTGGACAAAACTGATTTGGTTTGATTTTAATTTGATAGTGAAGATTTATTAATTAACTGTTTGTTTGTTTTTGTTTATGGAAATGATATCCTTTAATTTTAATCAACATAAGAACAAAATAATCGGTACTTTAAGTTTATTAAGCAGTTGTTCGAAAGCCGATTAACTTAATCCAGGATTAGCGTATACTTTGGTTGCAGTTTTTAACTTTTGGGTGTAAGTTTCTTTAGCTGCCTTTTTTTTTCCGATTCAGTTTTGCAGAATATCAGCGTCTAACAACGGTTGGGATGGAGAAACAAACTCCTTCGTTAATTTTTAATCTTGGATTAGCGTTAATCGGCTTTCCAACAACCTGGCTCTGGACTATTAGTTTTCAAACCACGCGAATTTAACTTCCTTTTAAGCTGTTTAAGGCAAAACTGTTGCTGTATGACTGCATGACACTGTTCTGATTTCAAGACTTCATCTCAGAAAGAATTGGTTGATCGCATTTCAACGAAAAAAGTCTTTCGAACATTGCATTCAAATCTCATTTAAGCAAACTAATTAAGACTGACGTGCCCAGTTACAAAACACTAAACAACTGTTACCTTAGCTCTCTGATTCTGAAACCAGACTTGGACAACACGCACGCTCAGTCCCGTTTCTCTTGAAAGTTCTTCTCTAACCTTTTATCAAAAGGAAAAAAAATCTTAAAATAACATTGCCACTTCTGAAAAGCCTGGGAGGATAGGAGAGGTGAGAGGGCGTGCCCTTTCCTCTACCACCCTTCCCATAATCTTTCCCTGTATGTGTTTCTGAACGTGGTGGGCCAGTCACCTGGAACATCAGTTGAAGCCTAACCCGCCTCATTGGAGTTACATGATCACATTTTAAAAACTGTCTAAGTACCAGACGGGACGTGATTTTTTGTTTATACATCTCTCTTTTCTAAAATTACTTAATCAATCCCCTAACATGACTAACATCTTTCTCTGTTTATCACCACAAAGGCCCCTACCGACATATTGCTGATTCTAGCAGAACGCAAGCAGTTATTTTAATCAACACTCCTAGGAGACCAGTACTGTAATGAGAAAGGGTAATTAATCAATCAAAGTTCCTCAACTCAGTTACAATTCATCCCTGCAGTTGTCAAAACGAAACGTTTATGGTATTTTCTGCCATACTATGATGCTGACAACCGGGACATTATAGGTGAATTACAAAAGATTTACAGCTACCAGTGTTAATTTTCGGTCATGTCCTTTTAACTGGAGGATTTGACATCCGACAACGTTACCTGAAATATCTGTGTTCTATGCCTATGGCAGAGTGTTTTCTTTTTATTGAGTAAAGCCACCTCAGCTTGGCTAAGGGAGTTTCATTTGAATGAGCACTCCTTAGACTGGAAAATACTGCCGTTTGAATTTTCACATCTTAAGATTTCTAAACAGAACGAGCCAAACAGTTTTCGCTGCAACGCTTTATCCTGCTAATCTCTTACCTTTCTACAAGGCTTGGAGCTGATTTCAAATGCAGATTTAAATATTTTTCTCTGTTGACTCGTGAGTATTGTTCTGGGCCGTTTCGGTCCTTTTTTATCGTCATTTTCATCATCAGCTATCACTGAAGAATCGTCGGAATCTGAATTCTCAGCTTTTTCTATTTTGGTTTCTTTTTCGGTCTTGAAACTGTTGTTAACAACATCTACAAAGAAGAAGAAGAAGAAGAGGAGGAGATGGCATGTTATGGGTAAGTCAAGACTCCACGAAAAAAAGGAAATGAAGTATAAATAAATATAAGATGAGATCATCGCAGTTATTTGATTACTTAATGCAGTTGAAAAAATCCTAAAAGAAAATCAGGTTTGACCAGGCGTTTGCAAGGACCGAACGTAACGCTCTATCATCTGAGCTGATCAAACCAGCTGTAGAGCAAGTCAGGTTAATCTTTTATTGTAAACAAAATACTTACTGGGAATCTTGAGTATTGCGGAACAGATAAAGAAGTTCTTTCTACCCCTGTACAATGTTATCAAAAAGCACAACTCCCTTTCACTTTAGAGAGATTGAGCGTCGTAAAACCAAAACCAAACGTGAGCAGTTTCTCTGACAAATCAAAACAGACGCAATGAGCAATGAGCCAATCAGAATTGGAAGCAACCACATGTTGCCGGCGCCAAGCGCGGGGAAATGCGCGCGTGCAAGTCACGAGTGGTTGTGGTTTCAGTTCTCATTGGTTGAGAAAGTGGCATGAGTTTTGCCAGCCAATCTCAGAACGAGGTAAAAGCAAAACCATAGCAAATGGGAATTACTTTGGCGACTCAACTGAAAAGCTCTCTAACATGCGAGTGTATTAAGATGATTTGGAGCAATTATTTCAAACAATAAGTGTTCTTTAAAACATGATTTGTAAGTTGAGGAAGGGTATTGAACTTTTTGGTTATTCCAAGGAACCAAACGACAAGAACAACCAAGGTGATCCTCAGAAGTTAAAAAAAATCGACAAATCAGATAAAACGAAAGACTCACTTTCTTGCTGCTGTTTGCGAGGCGGGCTGCTAGATGATCCTTTGGCCGGTAGCTTGCCATAGTCTTCCCTACAATATAATTTATTATCTTTCAGGGCAAATTCCTGTCCCTTTTCGAGCCGGTGACCGCACATTGTACAAAGGAAGCACTGAATATGATACACGTTTCCTAAAGCACGCATAACAAACTCGTTCGCAGGTATTGTCGTTTTGCAACCACTGCATTTTGTTCCATACAGCCTAAGAAAAAAAACATGGTAATTAGAAATAAGTACGACATGGGAAGGGCTGAAACAAAGCCTTTATCCACTACATTCATGAGCTCTCGTGTAACGGCAGGACCACATCCCCCTTGGCCAAGGTAAACGACATCCTAACTACTTCTCATCCTCCCCCAAGGTCCGATTTAGAGCTCTCTTTTTCCGTGCTGAGTTAAAGTAGAGAAGCCTCGTTTTTAAGTCGCCGATTCAATAATTCGTTATTCCACCCTCTGCAAGTTTTGTTTGAAAAATTCACTTACAAGGAGCTTGATTTCCTTTGAAATAATCACTTTAAAAAATTATCGTGTTTCTGTAATTAAAACACAGCTTTCGTGTAGCTACTTGCCTCAAAATGAGTGCCTTTAAGGCTAATTTCAAGCAGTTAGAGTGTACATGATTCACCAAAGGTTTGGTTTGTTTTTAAATGCACTTAGAATAATCATCTTCCAGGTTCGAATCCTATTGTCTCGTGTCAAATTATGTTGCTGCAATAACCTTCTCGAGTTTAAATAAATATTATTCTTGTTACCAATAATTCGTTTCTAATTCCTTTCCATGCTAACTATCAACCAAGCCTTGCGTTCCCCTTAGGGGCCAGCCTTGCACATGTTGAGCGTAGTGACTTTGTGTTTTTGTAACTTCTGAGACTGTAGTTGAAAATGTTATGTATTATATACAGTTCTTCTCGGGGTTCTTCTAACCATTGTACCTACGAATCAATGGATCTCAAAATGAGATGATCCATGGAAACGAAAGCTGTTGAACAATACTTTGAATATTTTTTATCCGCAAATGGAAATATTATATATACTAAAGGAACCATGCAAACACAGTTTGCCACTCAGCTTTCGACACACATCTCTGTTGAAAGAAAAACTTTTTGCCCCGAGTCGGAATCGAACCGACGTTCCCCAGTTACCAGTCGGGCGTGATAACCACTACACTACCGGAGCAACCACGCTGGCAACGCGGCCATTTTAGAAAGTGAGTAGTATCGCACGTCGGCCATTCCTCGGAACATTTTTCTTTCGAGACTTTTGTGTGTTTCAAAAGTTACTCAAAAGTAGGTGTTTCTGTCCTATTTTTGCCATTAGCGTGTGAGACAAGATAGTGGTAATTTGCATAACCGAGCAGTTAAAATGATAAAATGTTGGTGTGATGAAATTGCTTCAGACCTAAACTGAAATTCAGACGTGTAAGGGAGTGATATAACACGCAGTGAACTTCCGCGCGTACGAATTTGAAATGATATTGCTGGGTTAATTTCACGAAAATTCTCACTCTGGATTGATATTAAACTGTTTGTTCAACTCGAATCCGGTCTGGATTGACCCAAGCGTTTTAGTGTTAATAACTTAAGAGACAGAGATATCCTTAACTCATCCATTAGTACAACTCTCTGTGATTTTCTTTCTTCCCTTCTTTTTTGTTGGCAGCTCAAAGCTGAGTTTTCACGATAAACTATCAGTTTGGTTGCAACTTAAATTAGCGACCAGTTGTATGCAAATAGAACGGTTTTCGGTTTCGCGCTGTTTCGGGTGTGTTGACAAAAACCTGTGTTAGACCACGTTTCGGTAAACTTAGATAAAGAGCGAAATTATTGTCCTGTTCAGCTGTTTAAATAAGCTCTTAAGTTATCATATCTGTGGCCAGGATTTTCTATTTGCGTTTAGATATCTCATTTTATTTTGTTTACAGACCTGCTGTGAAAAATAAACTTGAAATGTGCAACTAGATAGGCCTAGTTGGCCGAATTGCGTTTTCCCCCTTGCTTTTATGAGATTTAAAGTTTTCGAAACTTTTCTTGCCTTGTTAACGTGAAAGTATGATCCTAATAGTGTTTCATTCGGCCTTTTCTTAACACAGCTTATCAATGTTTCGGGTTGTAAAGGCGTCTGTATGCAACTGGCAAGCACTAGCAACTTGATCAAACAACGCGCCTTTATCACTTTCTCAATCTCTGTTCTTGTCAACAAATTGACCCTTACACAAACTAAAATAAATTAATGTTTTTCCATCCTTAGTTTAGCGATGCTAATATTGTTATGTGTTCTCTTTTTTGTGAACATTATCAGCCGAAGCTTGTTTGTTAATTCAACTAAAGATACCATAGAAATAAATTACAATATGCCCCGATTTACAAGAAGTTTGTTCGCAACTTAAGATTTTGAAAAACGCCTCATTGGGTTATTAACAAAACCAAAAGTCGATAGAGTTTGTTAAACTTCATTTAAAACAAGTTATCGCTCACAGTGGACGGATAATCGTAGAAGGATTTTAATAATTTATCCCACAAAAAAAGAATCGATTCTTAAAATGAAAATGTCTCGGTGAGTTGATTACTTCACAGTAGCACGGTGCTACTTTGTATTTTTACCAAGTAAACTTGTTTAAAATCAGCTTTACAGTCCTTTATTCGAGCATAAATTTAACGAGAGGGACGAAAAACTAAATTGGAAATTCATTGCCAAGTTATTGGCATAACTGAGGTTGGAATTGGTCCCACAAAGAAATCTATACCTAATAATGTCACCGAACAACATGCTTAGCTATCAGTTGTAACGTTAAATTTGTGATTTCTCCCCACATCTAGCACTGCTTGGAGTAAACCCAGCTTGAAAGTGGTCGAGAGTTAAATACATCAACGGCTTCTTACGTTTTGCAGCCCAGCGTTTGATTATGTGACCGTTTTAAATGAGGAGCTATTGAGGGACAGTACTTTCCGTGGCGTCGTTCGAGTTTTTTTCAGTTTTTATTAAATGTCATACCTAAAAAGAATCCTTTTTACATGTTTATCTACTGTATAGGACACTGGCCTCTCTCGGCCTAAGAGATGCAAGATTTAGTTATAAAGATGAAAAATGCGTTGTGTGTATACCTGTTACGGCTGTTAGTTTTTTAAATTTTGTTGGAGACCTCAAAATGCATATAAACGTCACGAGGTATTTCAAAGTGCTGATTGCCTTTCTGGGATCAGCGAAAATCATTCACAATGTCATTTGAATAAACTTTTCTTCACGCCAAGCAAGAAATTCTAACAAAATCGCCTGCAGACTTTAAAAGAGGTTATCTATGCTGACAACAAAATGTTAAGTCATCCGTGGATTAAAGGCGCTTGTGTGGTCTTATGAAATTGCTTCCCTGGCTGTCTAGAACGAGCCAAAGACTTGCTCAGAAAAATAAAGAAAATCGAAAATGTTTGACAAGCAATTATTGAAGTCAATGGACCAACCAAAGTACGATGCAGTACGCTCACAACTGAGAAAACTATAGCTGATGCTGGGAGTGAAAATACCGCGAGTATTTCTACTCTGTTTTATCTAATCTTCGTTGGCATCGCTAAAAAAAATATCGGTAGGTCTTATTCGTCCTTCCTGTCGGAAATTGCTGTTAATATAAAACTCTTTATAGATTACTTAAACAGATGAAAGGTTTTGGTAGCAGATAAGCCCTTAAAACACGCAAAGGTCCCCATTATGGTTTCTCACATCAACGAATCTATTATTAGACGACAGTGCAGTTAATACGGCAAAAATATCGACGGAAATAAATTTAAAATAACCGCCTTTCCGAGGGAATCCGGACTATATGCATTGGTGGATAATAACAACGATGCACTAAGCTGGCAGCTTCTTACTTTTGTCACCAAAGGTTGAACCAGATGGTAAGGAAACTGTTTTTGCAACTGGGGGTGAAAATCGCCGCTTATTCCACGCCCATATCACAAAAACCGCTGGAAGATAACATGTATATTCCCCGAGAAGTCGCCCAAGGTCTACAGCTGTTTCCATCACAACGAGATACGATTTCAACAACAAGGCGATTATGCCACCTTTGAGTCTGTATAATGCAAAGTTATCACTTCTTCGATGTATTCCATCAAAATCATATCAACCGTCGAGACACAATACCGCGGTTAAGACTAAACACAACTCGGGTTTAATTTCTTCGATTCGTATATTCTTTTACGACGAAGTACCCTTGGCTCCTTGGCGATCAAGATGTGATTTATCTATGAGTCTAAACAACTGCACGGAGGCGACTTGTCAATCTACCGACAGTTACAAATACCTTAACTTTCCCCGGCCAAGTTCAAAACTAGAAAGAAATCATTCTGCAAAAATATCATGAAAAATGAATTGAGAACCAAACAAACTTTTTGTCTGAGAGCTTCCGTTTGAATAATCTCGTCCATAGCCGCAGCTAATTGCATTCAAGCAGTGGGAGTCCAGCCTTCTTACCAAGTTGTGTTCAGATTTTCTTTACACTTAAAGAACACGTTTTCTAAACCTTTTCGCAAAGTATCCCTTATTAAAATCCTCCCCGTAATTGCTAATTATTCGACTCCTAGATTGAATTCAACTCTTGGTGTAGTTTCTATGTCTGAGCTATCTTTAGCACGTAAGTCTCTGCAAACCCGACAGCCTCGCCTGTCTACTGAAGCGCTATATACTAACCGATAACCTGCGTTTATCATAAGGTCATTGCACTGTAACCTAAACCTAAAATGAATTGGAACCACACTACAAAGATAACCTAGAACAAAACTCGAACACTATAGCCTAAAATTTCTGGCCATTAACCCACTGAATACTTCATTCTTGTAAGTACAACGGGAACGAAAGAAAAAGATGTTGATAACTGAGAAATCTACTAATGTTGTCCTAGTTACGAAATTCATGAAGTCTGTTGTTCTTTTCATTTCTTTAGCGACAAATAACACCTTACGCCACAGCAAGAGTTATTCAATACTGGAAAGATTTGCATTCTCCAAAATTTAGTGAAAAGGGCAAGTAACATGAAATTATTCGACGCAAATTAACAATTCGTTTCAAGTGAAGTTGAAACCGCTTTGACGCTTTTCACTAAGAGCTGCGCTTTCACCACGGTTCTCAATCAATGTGAGAACAAAGCAGTGGTCTTGACGGCAGAGCTTGCTAATCAGTTCAGTTCTGGCTTTGTTTGTTACAATGGTTACTTGAACAGCGTTAAATGTGCCTTTTCCTACCACCTTACTAACATTCGGTGAAGTGAAAATATATTTCCCACCAGTTTTATAGTACAAAGTAACATCTCTAAGGAGCAAAACTAATCAGTTTAGTTTTAGCTTTGTGCGTTACAATAGTAAGTCCATTCTTTCTCGCTGAACAGTTCCTTGACGCAAGCTGGGTGGTTTTTGGATTTTAACAAGACAACCTCAAGTACAATTTATCTTTGTATTGAAAGCGGCGACGTTGAAATGAGTACAAATACAGCGTGCACGTCAATTTTTGACTCGACTGTTACAGGTTATGAGCACTTAAACTAAACAAAAGACTGGTGACATACGGGAAGCGAAAGTTAATTTCCTCCATTCGTTTTCCAAGTGTTCCTTCATCAAAAATTATCCATACTCTCTTTGAAACGATAACCTTAAAGCAGAAACCATTATAATTCTTGTTTCAATGCCGTTAAAACCTTTGAAGACTTGACAGTATTCGCCTTTAGTGAAACGATCGAAATAAGAAAGTGACTACACCGTATACGTCCGGTTACCAATCAAGCTTTTTCAGATCGACACTCAAATGACTACACGGCTCCAACACGGATGGAAGTCAAGCTGTGTAAATCGTAGAGTTACTAAGTTAGACATAACCAGATTAGCTTGCTCGGTTTCTTATAACATTTGGGCTTTCGAACCCACGTATCCTAGAACAAAATTGGTTTTAAAAGCGTTGGGTAGCTTGCGATTGCTTTTCAAGACAAAACCTTGGTTAGTAATAATCTGTCGTTCGTGTATTTGGGATAAAGTGGACAGGGTTATTTGGTTTTTTTTGTTTTTTGTTTTTTGGAGAAAATAACAAATGAAAGATTTCAAGACTTCTAGTTGAGTTTCCAAAAGCCAAGTAGTTAATGAATAATTCACAGTTCGTTTGATCCGAATTTTACCAGGCTGAAATTCAAACTCTAGGCTACCAGCAAAATAGGGGTTTTTAAAAAGGTTGATCTCTCAATTTTTCGGTGCGTTTCTAGTTGCTTTTAGTGAGGCTTAACTGGAACAATTCGCAACTTGATCGGTGAAAATAAAGCAGAGGCCTAAACCGCTTCAAAGAAATCGCCGATGTTTATAATAGAGACTTTTTTCAACTATTTTTTCGAAAAGCAAGTGAACACGTGTGGTAGTGTTTGCGCTGCCTTGTTGTCAGTAATTACAGTGTTTTTCTTTCGATCATATATTTCCGGATAATTCGTCACCTACTTCAAGAACAAAACGTGTGGAAAGGTTGGCAAGTCAGATAACTTCAATTCACCCGACTGTGTTTTTACGTACTCATAATTTATGGCCGCTTTTGAAGTTGAACACTCCTTGTAGCCGAGACAAGTGTTTCGCTGAAAAGTTTGATCTGTTTTCTCGCAAGAACTAATTTGGTTCATTTTTAGCGCTTTGAAACGCTCTCGAGCGTTTTTCGTGACAAATTGCTTCGCTGTCAACGAAAGAAAAAGACAAATCCGCGCGCAGATTTTCTGGTGCTCAAAGCAAATCAGTGAATATGCTAACACATACTAAAACAAATAACTATCGAGGCGGCTTCGTTTTAAGTTTCAAATTTCCAAGGTAACATCGTTTTATTTTGAAGAACGCAAAGGAAGAAAACCGGCCTTTAGGCGCTCAAAGTAGCAGTAATATTAAATTGAAATAAACATCCCTAAGAATAACGGGTTTGATCGAAATAACTCTCCCCAGAACATTTAATGGTCTTGTGTGATTGACAATGGTAATAGATCCGTTCTTGCGCAAACATTCAATTATGAAAATAAAACTGCGCCGCTAACGCGATTCTTTAGGAACAAATTTTACGACAAATGAAGAAAAAGGTCTTCTCCAGGAAAATTGACTGTATGCAAAAAAGCGCTACTCTTTTCAAAGCGTAATTAGTAATCATTTTTAGACTTCTATTATTAGCAAAGTAATATATTGTAAGATAATTTAAATGTTGCATTCACGTCTCCTTTACCGTAAGTAAAAGCGACCCAAATGAAAAACCTTCATTGCAATTCAAGTTGCCTAGGCTGTTTTATAAAATGAGTCTCTAAAAAGTGCTTTCGGCAAAATTAAAGTTTGAGCAATCCCTTCCTAATTTGAATTCTGCCACGAAAATAAGAAAGAAACAAAAAATTAATAAACGTTAAGGAACATTTTTCTTGTATCTTGTGTGAGGTTTCTCAATTTTCCCACTTGTCTCGTTAACGGTTGAACATTATTCCTTCTGCGAGTCGTGAAAGGAAACCAAGCGACATAAAATTGTTATAAGTAATTCCCGACTGGCTCTTTGCATCTCATTCTCCGTCAATGGGCCATGAAAAAAAATCTTCACAAAAATCGTTCAAAGAAAAATTGAACTGTCATTTCAAAGATTCAACTGAATTTAATAAGTGACGCGAAAATACGAAGGAAAAGAATGTTCATCGTACAAGAAGAATAGCGGAAGGCAGCTATCACCTAAAGATGCAAGTTTGATTAACACATTCAAAGGAACTTCCTGTTAACGAGCTGCTGGTTTTGGAAACTGACTTCGAGAACAACACTAGAACGCGAAAATTTCAAACCAGAGAATATCTGGGTATCGCTCAGTACTTTTCAACATGTTAATCACATTAAAAGGGTGAAAAAGTAAGTAGAAAGAAAACCAATAATTATTCATATTTTCTGAAATCGGTAGGCGGCCTAACGCTTTAGATGTTCAAAGGACACCGATGCATACATAACGTGTATATGTTTAGTACAATCATGTAAACAGAGTTTTGGACCATCGCTGCGTGCTGTTCGAAAATTCGAAAGTTAAATTGCACTCGCAGTAAAACAGTTTCAGAACATTTAAAGCATCAAGTAATCAAAATTGGGAATTTAGAGAAATATTGGCGTTATTAAATAGACCAAAAATCTGTAAACGGCTTCGGGCAATAGCCAGACTTCGTGACACAGAAACGGACGTTCGAGTGGGGCAGACAGAGAGTCGTTGTTGATTTCATAAATAGCTTGAAATCGGCTACAAGCCGTGCGCAGCATAATCTGGGGACTTAGCGAAGAAACTGTTAATTACGAAAAATATTTAATGGGTAGAGGGAGAAGAAACGTGACGGCTGTAAACCGCCTGGCCGGCCGCGGCTAAGCAGTGCCGTGTTACGTTCGGAGTTCGGTTGCTTCTGTACTTACTTTTCATAGTCGGTCCTGCAGTAAAGTTTTCTGTCTTTACTAAAGCACGACCTTGATAAAGTATTCCTACATATGCAGCACTGCAAGCAGCTTTCATGCCATGGCTCGTCCGTCACTTTCATCACAAATCGGTCCTCGATCGGCTCCTGGCATCCCGTACACACACTCATGTGTCTTTGACTTCCATTTTGTCCACAGCTAGCTTTCCCTGCTAACAGATCACAGAACGGCAACGTTAGATAAGATGAATGCCTAAAGGGCAACACGCACTGCAAACGCAGCCTCAGATATGTGCAACTAACCGATTATTTTCGGCACCTTCCGGTGGCAACTATCTTCCATAGTCATCGGGAACGATTTGTCGGGCGCTGACAATCGTCCGCAGCCCACAACCACACAAACTCGACCGAGGCTAGCTCCGCGCGTGTTTAAATATAGCAATTAGCAAAGATATTTTTTTCCCTGTGATCTCTTCGCTTGGAGCTAGTGTACAGTTGCCAGCGCGCCACAATATTGTTGTTTGTGTAATTGTTTCTGTGTGCGATTGACTTCTCTGCTTTTGTAGTTTACAATCTATGATTCTCGGAAGGGACACGGCGGGCCCGCCATCCACCTGTTTGGTGAATCGGAACACGGACTTGTTTTCTTGAATTCGGCCGGAATTTACGAAGATGGTTCGAGTGAGTGGCGCGCTGAATAATTCGCGCGCTATTCTGAATTATGTGAAAGTTGTTGCAGCCGTCTGGCGAGCCGCTCCGATTCAAAGCAGGCCTTGCTTCATCGATTTGACACCTCAACAACTAAGCTATTGGTAGGAAGGGCGGCGAGGCGTCTTTTTTATTGTCTTCTCTTTAATGACATATGACAGTTTGATTGATCGTTATGTGACCAACCAGGAATAACAGGCCACGGTGTACACGTGCAAAAAAAGGCAAATAACACCATCGCGAAGAACAAATTTTTTAAAAGTGTAGTCATAACGCAAAGTTCGCGCCATAGCGAGCTTGTGTTCGAACTTCCCGATCTCACTCTCAGAGCGGAGGCCCTCTTAATCAACCATGGCATCGAAATAATTGGTTTACAAAGGCTTATTATAATACGATCCTGAATTGGCGAAAGTCACAAACAAATCTTCCGTCTTCATTCTGGCCGCACCGGAAAAAAAGGAGAAACGAGAATCGCATGAAATCATGAGCACGGAGAGGATGTTTCAAACGAACTGCTGAGCGCAAAATCCACGTGCAAAAACCGAAAGATATCCGCACACGCCACCTGCGGGCAAACAATTGTTTCAGCATGTCCAAAGAAAGAAAACTAGAAGCGAAGAGGAAAGGAGAAATAATAACCCAAACACATGCTGGGCGTTTTTACAAGCCTTTCTTGTGCTAGCAAGTTTGTTGCTTTGCTAGATGTACACCAAACAAGAAGGATTAATTTTAAGTGGAATATTTATTCGTGTTCACTAGCGTTGCGTTATTTCGTACGTTTCCCTGTCACGTTCGTAATTATATTGATGGGTTGTTGACAGGTAGAGCTGTCGTTCACAAGTGGTTTAGCCACATCAGACACGCCCGTGCAATTCGATACCGCCAATTGAACCTATTTGGCGGCTCCAACACAATGCGAAATCTCATGGGCAATTGGGTTTGTTTTCACCCCATTCTTTCCACAGCTTGAACAATTGAACCGCAGAAGATATGGCGAAGACCTCTTCAAAACAAAATAAAACGAGTAAGTATAGCTTTAAGGTCAACCTACGTGTCAACTGATTAACATCGTTTCCTCGAGCGTATGCTGCAAAACAACGGTCAAGATATCGAAACCTTTTCTTTGTGGTTTAACTTCGCGCCGCGGTATTTTTATGGCGTAAAAATGATCATTTAACTGTTAAATTCAAGCCTTTGTTTCGACACGGCTGAATGAGGTCGGTTTCTTTGATTTTCCTTTTTTATTTTCCGTATTCGAATTGATTACTCGCTTTCGGCGTGGTCCTACTTGCGTCCAATGTGCGAAAGGTTTTGTTCGCTTACTTCGTAACGAGGCGAAATCGCATTTTGCTTGTTTAACAAACCTCTTTGTGCGAAAGACGACAATGTTCATGTGAGAATTGGGTCCGAGAATTGAACTTGTAAGTCCTATGATTGCCGGAGCTTTGTTAAGGCTTTCTTCGTCTTTTTAATGTCTTTTGCTTGCAAGTGGCTCCCTCGTCTTGGTCTTAAAACAACAAACTCTACGAATAATAAGCAGCGGTTTTAATGTTTTGACTCGGGCTAAACAGGCTCTTAGGAGTAGCTATTTCGGTCAAGTGAATGGATCTAATTAAGTGGCCTCCTCGTAATTTCATCCTAGTAATTACTCACTATTGATTTCTAAAGTGGTTAATACTATAGCTGGATAGCTAATGACAACAGTTAAAACTGATCCTAAATGTATGGGACGACACACCGACCAGTGGCGTCCGGATGCATTCCACTCATGCAAAAGTGCAACTTTAATCTTCAGCTCAAGAGGTTTGCCCTGTTCACAACCGACCCCATTGTTCCATTTTCTCGATCCCCCAGCCAAGCCGCAGATAACAAAAAAATTTTATCGCTTTCACGGGAATGACGTGTGTGATTTGGCTTGATTTGGCCAAAAAACAGCCAACTGTTGTTCAAAACTGAGAAGTTTTTAATTTCACATTACGTTTACGTGTGTAGGTTTTCAAGTGAGCAAATTATTTGTGGTTAAATACACACTTATAAACCATCACGCCTCTTAAAGAAATAACAAATCGTTTGAGCGGCGGTAAATCTTTCATCTCGACTGCTCACCGCCAAGTCGGCAAAACAGACTTTAGCAGGGGGCAGTTTGATAGGTGATAGTGGTCTTTGAACTCAGCTTTGATTTACTTTTCTCACTCGCATTCGCACGGTCAAAATTCCAGTTTCTGAAGGAAATTTCTGGCATCTTTTTAAAACGATAATACTTCTGCATAAATAAAATAGCTATTAAGCCATTCCAATCGCGAGTGTTTGTTCTTTCCTTCAGGCGAAACTTATAAGTGGTGTCTTTATGAACGACGGAAAATCTCGGATTGTCGTGACATTTCGTTTCCTTAATTTCTCCGTAATTGAAAATTGGTTTTGTGCTAAGTCAAAGGGTGGAAAGAGACTGAAAGAAAGCGGAGTAGAATTGCGCTTGGGTATAATTAGCAATAGAAAATACAAAGTAGACGGCTGGTATTCAACAAAATCCATTGTTTCCTCAGAAGATTAGAAGCCTGCCATTGAAGATACAGATCCACTTCAAATATATGCGACTGCCTCTTACAGACTCCACAGACAATTTTTTATTCGTTCAAATTCATTTCTCAAGGAGATGCACATGCTGCGGTCCAAATGCCCGCGAGCCCACATGAAAAAATTAATGACTTGAAGCTTCGTTCCATGATGTCGGAAGTCACTGAACTTAAAGGGTAATGTTATGCTAAAATATATTCAAAAGGTTCGCTTAGATTGCAGCTGCTGTCATAACTGTTCTGTATCCCCATAGATGCTGGAAAAAGATGTCCATTTTGAAAAGTCTAGGGTTTCAGTGAAATTGTACATTTTTCTCATTCAAGCAATTCTTGATTTTGAATGTAATAGTTGTTATTTTTTTCTTAAAATCTCATTTTGCGTTTTGATCTTCGTAACATGTTTCGAAGTCTTTGGCTCTGAGGGGAATCGTGTCATGTTTTCTCTCCGGTCTGTATTAAACACTGAGTTTTTTGCTCAGACCAGAGTGTCTATTGAAGTGGTACGTGTAAATCGATACATCTAAAGAGCAACTGTTTGGATCAAGAGTTTTGCCGGATGTTGGGCAGTTTAACAGTTCGTCAATTTTCACTTGTTTTGCAGTCTCATTGACACATCAAATGTTGAGTGGCTTCAATTCTTAGCAATATTCCCTTGATCTCAACCATACTTGGCACAAGTTTATGAGATAGCGCCTTTTCATTTGCGAGTCCTCGTAATCTTGTTTCCTTGCCAATAGTTCACTTAACTCGAGTTTCTGTTGCTCTTCTTGCGATGGTGAAACTCAATTGCCAAAATACAGCAGTCGAAGATTTGTAGTGACTTAGAATTATTTTGTGCATACGGTTTAAACTAAATCTCCACCCTGTACTGCATGTATCGGTTTAGTTTCGCTCGAGACCGAACACATCTGTTTTGTCTTAGGATCACATGTCTTACTTTAAAAATCTCGTCTTTCTTAGCTCGGGCCAAATTCTTACTGTTGCATCAACGACAGGAGTTTTCAACATAGAGTTTCAGCGTGGTCGCAAAGTGTGTCGGCGGGCTGCATATTTGGGTTTTTGAGATCTTTCCGTTAAAAATATTCACTGTGTGTCAGTCAAATGTTGCGTCCATCCTATACTTGAAACTTACAGAAAAGACTGAAATGTATACGGTCGCGTCATCAGTTCTTTCTGCTCAGCTGTCTGCTACTACGAATTGAGGCTACGAAATGATGCTCTGGTCTAAATAGCCAATCCAAACGCGTGAGAATTTCACAGTACTAACCAGAAGAACGACTTCGTCTTCAGGTAAAAAATAGTGTTGTTGAGTGAGTTCTTTGCTAGGAGTTATCTTAAATGGACAGTTACTCCACATCACAGGTGTTCCGAGGTCATGCCTACGAGTAATCTAAGGTAGGATTCCCTTCAATCAAACCCATACCCAGGCATTTAGTTTATAGGATGATCTTGTCAGCACCGCGTTTATTTTCGTAAGCTCTAAGGCTTGTAAACAAACCGGTATAGCCTATGCTAGTAGGTTAGGTCATTCCCTGTGGAAAGAAATGGTTAACAGTTTCTTTTTGGTCAGTTTCGAGATCACTCGTGCCCCTAGGCTGGGTTCCCGAAATGTTTCAACTTCCTCCCCACACAATGTTCGTTTATTCTTTTTCACCACAAATATGCTGTTTGAAAACCAGGGCTGTTTTGAGGTTCAGCGACGTGTAGCTTTATATTTTCGCGTGTCTTTAAGCCCTGGAAGTAACAGTCAGATCTGTAGCCGCGAAACCAAACCGAACATATGCCAGTGACCCTGACTATTTTTAAATGCTTTGTGTCCCGAGCATTGGGTTATGACGACAAACACTGACTGTTACCTTGATCGAAAATAAAAACATCTCGGTACAAAATTACGTCTAAAATACTCAATAACGAGAAGCTCATTCTTCTTTTGTCTTTTCTAAACTGCGTAATGTATTTTTCCCACATATATATAGCATCGTTTTTTACGATCAGTTTTGCCCCCTTCAGAGTTAAACGTGGCGGGCTTACTGCTCATCGATGCCGATACAAATTGCGAAGATTTTTTGTTCGTAATGAACGTCACCCATCTTTCTACAAAAATATGAAAATTAACAGGTGTCTATTCGTATAAATACAACTGACTTCCCAACCTTAAGTTTCCTCAAACAGAATTCGCCACTGTTGTCAATTGTTTACCTTCCCGCTGCACGATCTGCTGGATTAACTTAACTCGGAGAGCAAATTTCTTGGCGATCATTAGGTGTGAAAAATTACTTAAAACACTGAGTTCTAATGCTAAGCCAAACTTCGAATCAATGGAGATTCTGGAACAAACAAAGAAGAATAAAAGTCTCTTCCGTTTGACAGGCGTGCTTTGGATAACTTGTAAATGAGTTGAACTGGGAGACATCTGCAAGGGTTTGGTGAACAACGGCAAGAAATTATTTCCTTCAAAAACTGAATATTTCGCGGTGTAGAGGAAGCTCCATTGAAAGAATGTGCACCAGTTGCTGTTTTCTGCCTATATTTCAGCTCTTTACTTTTAATGCGTTTTAAATCGAGCCATCGCAGCAGCAAGCCTTCCGATCCTACTTTAGAGGTAGTATGATCGATGTAGGTTAGCATTTGTTTTCGGTTTAACGACATAAACTAATTACTTACTAGTTATAAAGGAGTAAAAGGAAAAAATAAAATTTGATCTTTTCGTAATTGTACGATTTGAGCGCAATCCGAATGACCGTAGTAAAATATGGCGATCAACAGCATGGAAATCACTCTGACAAACTGGACTTGTTTAATTGGCGTCTAGTGCCAAGTCGGTGCCGCGCTCTGACGTCTGCAGTAGTAAATTTGTCTTGGTTTCGGTGCAGTTGTCATCGCCGATTGTAAGATATTGTTTCTTTGCGAACATAATCTTACACTTCATTGTAATACAGCCTTCCTCGGTGCCGTCTGCCGTCTAGAAACCGTGACCAATTTCGGCTCGGATCAATTTCCTCACTGACCGATTGGAAACGCAATAATCTGGCAATACGGACATAATAAACCCAAGCAACAATTCTGACCTCTGAGTCACGAATTATTTAAGTGATCTTGAAAACCGTTTCCTTGAGTTGCATGGCAGTCGGAGTTTCACTGGTCACGTAAAATCTAACGAAAACACTATTGCATCCTACTCTGATCGTTGTATGAAACTATACTGATATCACCAATACAGCAATAAACTCACAGCCTTATGTTCAATTGACAACAAAGAGATCCGTACCTATAACAGCCGGCGACTCCATGTTCACGCTATGTTTCGCGGTCGCTCCAGATTTTCCGGAGTTCTCAAATGTTTGTGTGCTGAACACAGTCGCTAGTTTTGAGCGTGTTGACTCAATAGAGTTACCGGATCTTAGCTTCCAGATCCCTTAAGTTCAGCCATTCAAATACTTCCAGTGAGGCGGGTCCTAAATTTGACAAGATCTACAGGCTTGAATATTCATCACTAGGCTGACTTGCGTTCGTCTTTGTCGGCTCCAACGCAAGGGTGCATGTTCCCTGTTGCATATCTGCGTCGTCTTAGTATATGCCCTGGAGTACGTTCTATAAGCCGTAGCAATAAGCAGGGGAAAGTAATTCTCGAATCTCGCCCGGCTAGTAAATAATTCACAGCAAGCTATATATTCGAGCGCATAACGGTCATATGTTAATAAACCGTACGGGTGGGTATATTTCGTAAGTCTACATGGGGCCGCAACAACAGCCACTAGGAATCAGCGACTGTTGCCACACCATAAAACGGTTTGACAAAATTCGTCGAAACAAATGTAACTAGGTATTGTGACAAGAATTATACTTTATAATGTATTTAATTAAGTTATAATGCCGCGCGAATTTTATTCTCATTTTGCAGTTTGACAAAATCACTCAGTATTTCAGGCAGGGAAATAAATGTTCTTACGTATTTTTAGTTTATGATCGCCTTATAAGCTGTCCTCGCAACATCAACTCAGTAGCTTTAGACTTTGCATGAAGTTCCAGAATGTTTCTGCAAAACTTCCAAATGGTTACAGTGGTAGCTTGGTTCAAAAAACCGCACACAGTATATACAAAAACCTCTGCATCTGCATGTTTTCAGAGATAAATTTCGTTTGAAGTGTCAAGGTGGAAAAAAAATTGTTAAAATTTGCGATTTCTATCTGAGGGCGGAGTTAAGTAAGCAATCAATGAAATCGGCTTAGGTGAAGCGTTCGGTTGAAATTATACCCTCTGCGTTAAGAAGGTGAAATATTTGCAAGAATCATTGGTCCATGCACCGCTAACTGTAAACACCGTTTGCTGCAGTAAGTTCGCAATTAGCATTAAACACACGCTCAGCTCAGTAAACACGCCAGGTCAGGCGGTGAACACAAGGAGAGCCGTGACATGGCGGAATACTTGCCGTGTGGGCGAGATTGACAGTCAGTCAGACTTGTCAAAATTTCAAAGAGAACCGAAAAAACAAACATTTCATGTAAATTTATGTGTGTGTGAAAAGAACTTTCGGATGTTTGAGTTGGCGGATGATCACCGCACGGGCGAGTGACAGCTCACTCTTTATATGGATTAAATTATTCTTGCTTTCCAAACTGACATAGTTGGGAAAAGCAAACAGGGCATAAATTGCAAGGAAGCGCCATGCACTTTTCTCAAGCCACCGGAAAGTTTATTTGCTAGGCCAGCTATTTTAGGCGCCGTTTATACGAATATTTTAATAGCTAAGTAGTTTGGTGGTGTAACTTGTCACAAACTAGGAGAGCAACCTTAAATAATTATTTGACATCTCGCATTTTAATTCTCGTTCATATCAGTTATACTTGAAATGCTGTCACGTTTGCGGCCGGTGGAAGACAATTATAAACCCACAAAAAACATCCAATCTTGCTTTTTTCTTGAGTTTTATATTCATTTCATTGTTCCTTGAACGAAATCAGAAACTTTCGTGCTCGCTTAGCGATGACAAAGATTGACAATTTCCCTCAAAGTTATAAACTACGCCAACTGTTTCCTTTTACCAAACAGTAGGCCGTGTTTGAGAAAAAAAAGTGTGACTGAAATATGAAAGCTAAATCCTAAAAAACCTGCCGATAATCTGAGGGGCATTTTCTTTGGCCTCCTTCATTCCGTGCACCGCAGGTTTAAAGAGTCAGTAATTCCCGTAAAAGGTAACAAGGACGTGGCGATAAGATTGATTCAACTTTGTTGGTTTTCGCTCGGAAAAAGATCAGTCTTGACATGGGATAAACCGTTACGTGTTAACAAGGCACGACAATTCGTAAACATTGCTAGTCTCTTTCTTTTCAAAAAGTTCTTTGGTTACAATGTCATGTGCGAGTGACGTGCAGTTCCAATATCCATTCGACTTATTCAAATTAGCGAGGCAAACATTACTTAGTTGAGAAGCAGGCAATAAAACATAAAAAGCTGGGTGGCTTTGCTTTCGTATCCAGAGAGCTGTTGATTCCGATTACCGAGGGAAGCGTTGCCATTGCAATGTTGGAACTTTTTTCTCTTTCTGAATTGAAGTTTTTCAATAGGAGAATGCTCCTATTCACTGAAGCGCAAGATGGTATGTTTCAATGACTCTAAGGTAGGTTTTTTTCCTTACCACAATCATGGCACGTGCTAAACACTACTTTCAACACAAGACCATTCAAAAGCGAAATAGTATCGGGACGAAAGCAGGTTTGAGGGTTGAATTCAGGCTCCAATATATTCTGAATCATACCTGGGCTTTGTGGTTCGTTTTCTTTCCTGTCCATAGATTAACCTCGTGGTATTTACCTTGGAGATCTTGGAATTAGTTGAAGTTATGCATTTTTAACCTCGTTTTCGCTGCTTAGAAGCCGAACGTTGTCTTGAATGTTACTTTATAGCAAGACTTTGGGTTTTTGTCCCCGAGTGAATGATTAACACTCGGACATCATGATTGCCACATCGCTAGATTTGCTATTGTTTCTTTCAAGTTAGAGATAAACGTCTACAAAATCTTCCATTTCTCAAGCTTTCTGTTTCGAAGCCCCAGTCGACATGTTATTTTCTTCGAAGATTTTAAACGAAAGCTAAAACCAGTTGACTGGAAGTTGTTGTTTATACGCAAGTTTCCTTTTCTAGGTTCTCGCACCTGGCCCTCAGTAACTTACCTCTTACTTAGACTGGCTCAAAACCAAGGTAAGGTACCCTCGGCCTCAAGTTGGCTAAAACATGATGTAGTCATTTGTTTCGCCTCATGACCAATGAATGTATTTTCAGCCGCTAAAGAGTAATTTTTTAAAGGTTCAGTTTCTATTAAACACTCTCAGCGTGCCTGGGGCATTGAATGAATCAGTCTTTCTAAATAAATACTGCGGCCTACCTCAACGAAATGTGATGCTTTCGGTTCGACTCGCCTAGAGTAAAATAAGTCTTGTACTTGGGATCCCGTCTAGTCGGCAGTATTATGTTTGCATTGCTGTATCGAATTTCAACTGAATAAATTTATGAAATGCTACTGAGAGAAAACCTAAACGAAAATTTGAGACGAATTTGAGGGTTTGAGTTCACATGTGAAGGCTGATAGCCTCTTTTGAATTTTAATTTTGTTTTCAACTACTGTTCGAGGTTTTCTCTCCACCATAAATAATATCTAGAATCTCTGAAAGAAAGAAAAAATGTGACATCAATGTTTCAATGTTTCTTTTAGTTTTCATGCTACCACAGTCAGTAAACTCGTGGTAGACACATGTCGACGAAGCGCTTCGAAGGTCGTTTATGTCATATATTTTTTGGGAAAGAATAACTTGTTTTGCATCCAGGTTGAACTGTCGAATATAAAAGCGTCAAGAATTGAGCGTTTTGTTGGTGAAAAAAGTTTTTGTTTTTTCAGCTCAAGAATAAATGACGGTTCACAAAATTTGGTGACTGGAATAATGTAATGAAAAATTTAACTACTACCAGTCAGTTAAAGGAGTATAACTTTGTAGTTTTCTCGCCCCTCTGGTTCATTAAAATTTTCTTAAGACATCGACCAAGTAAACATTTGTCTCAGTGAGCGCCGGACACAAATCGGTCGATGTAAGGTCCAAAATAAAAACCGACTTGAAAAAACCCGTTTTAAAATAACAATTGTGCTGAATCCAATGCCCACACATACAATGTAAGAGTGTGCTATTGAAGGTCTTGCTTTTCCGATTGGCTTTTCCACGCAGCAATTTCAGGACAGGAAAGCAGATATCAGCTGACGCCATCGAGGAAACAGTAGAATTTAGCCAACACTCCTGCTCTATCGTCACTCTCCGAAGCACCTTTAGTTCAGAGTGCAAAAAAAATATATATAAAAGATATTTTATTTCAATCTACAATTTATTTCAATCTATCAATTTATTTCAATCTACTTTTCTTTCTCATGGAGAGACACAATTGAAAGCTTATGCAATAGCAAATGCTCATTCGGGAGGTCGTACACCGAAGACTTAAAAAACAGTTTCGAAGCGCAAACTGACCTCAAAAATCGGAGCCGAGTAAAACAATAAGACGGTTCAATTTAACTTGCTGTCTTAAATAACAGGAGAAACTCCAAGCGGTAAATATGCCTTTCAATATTGAGACTTTCGAATGCACCGACTTAAATTTGGACTACAGTCTGTCTAAGAAATTTCCAGTGCCCAATCAGCGCTTGGATTGTACTGGCTAAATTCATCGCCAGCACTAAGAATTTCCACGTTAATATTATCAAATTGGGAAGGAGTCAGGATTTATTTTCCAATACTGGAGTCCGTGAACATGGAAGTTAAATCCAGAGATGAAAATAAAATCGAAAATTAAAACTCAGTCTTATCTAGAACTGTCTTTGAATTCACTGAATAACGCTTTGCGACAAAGCACAACTGCTGGAAATGAAAAAGGAATTGACGACAATGCCCCTTCACACACGTGAACATACGTTCTTTTCTCAGTGGAAGCTGTAGTTAGCGAACAGTTTTGGCAGGAATCAATCGTTTTGAAGAAAGTTTTTTGGTTTGAGTGAGATGATGACCCAGAATGATTTGGGATTATAATAAGGGGAGGCTCAATTTTAGCGTCTCTTTCAGATGTTTTACTTGTTCAAAAGTTATAGGCACTTTTGCTGAAAGAATGCATAAAACTTATGTCTTGAAAAAAGTGGGATGAGAGTATTTTTAAGCACAGGTGGGTGCAGTTTTGACATGAATAGTTCTGATCGAATTTAAATTTCGTCTTTCACTCTCAATTATGGTTGAAAACTGGCTCTCTCTAAAAACATGCTCAGTGACCGCAAACGATTTACTGAATTACTATTTTTCTTTTTATCAATTAAGCTTTATTCGCTGATGGGTTTTACACATGTCTATCTTATTTGATTCACCCTGAAAGGAATGACTTCTTCTTCTTCTAAGAACCAGCCTTTTCACACCTCAAAGATCATTAATTATGTATCAATTTGGAGTCAAATAAGCATTGGACTGAGTCTTCTCTACGAAGCCAGAAAAACCATTATCCAAGTGTGATTTTCTTTAAAAGTGCGCAAAGGCTACCTTTTTGTCAATTATAACAAGATGGAAAGACAGTATCCTGTACGTTGTAAACATAAACCGTAGAAAAGCGTTAAAAACCTGTACCTCGAATTAATGTTTTCCAATAAGTTAAAACGAATTAAGTTGAATTCCGACGTAAACTTTCCCATAACCGAGGAAATTTACTCAGTGAACTGTCTTGATACTCTGCTAACTAATCGAATGCTTTAGAAATTGAAGGAATAAAACTTGCTAGGAGACGTAATTTTAAATGTCTGTAGCAAAACCCAGCTTGTCTTGCAGAGCTTAGATGACTTCATTGTTCAGTTATAAAAATGCCATATCATACACGTCACTCATTCCAAGACACTTTGGCAGGTTTGAAATGAATATTTCATCGGTAACCATTTATCTAGAAAGGAAAAAAAAACAGCTTTCACTTTTATTTTTGTTTCAAATGAACAAAAAATTATGAATCCATTCAATATTACGATGCCGGCGTTGGTAGAGCTGTTGCTTCTTTGAGAACGCAATCATTTCACAGAATAAAAACATCAAAGCAAAATAATTGATTGTTGTTGCCTGTTTTGCCAGATGGTTTTATGTCTTTTTAAAGGCATATTTTTGCAAGCTAAAACAGTCTGATTTGTTCAGATCTTAAATCACAGAAATGTTGAGACACCGGCAATTCTACGGCGATTTCCAAAAATGGTAGCAGGCCATTCTTCACACTTAATCAACGTTATTGCCCCTATGAAACAAAAAGGATTCGTTTTGGCAAAACTGAGTTGCGGTAACATTCTATCAAGCAAAACTCTACTTTTCATCCCAGCTAAAAACGAATTTTTGTGGGAGTGAAACCGGCAGATCTTCCGAACACTAATCCGTGCACCGATAGCGTTTTCGTGAACCGAACTCAGTGTTTCTTTTCAGATTCTATAAATGCAGAGCAAGTCGGAGAATAAGCTTAGAAAATTAGATAAGAAAGTTAAAAACAAACTTGAACTTCAAACGGAGGCTTCTGCATACAAGCTAATTTTCTGAAAATTTATTCAACAAACATCGGAACTGTTCACGTTGGTTGATCCTGTCATAATAAACAGCTCCTCACTCACTTCCTGAACGTTAAGAACAGTTATTTCCGTTTAACTAACTTATATCATAAGATAATAACGTAAACCCCTAAAATTCCTCTGCGTTGTTTTCTTGTTGTGCTTTCTCTGTTGCTACTGTAGCAATTAAATCGTTTAGGAGATGGAGCGGTCTTGAAACGCAGTTCGTAATATTGGTTAGTTTTATTAATCACATCACTGTTGTAAAATACGCCGCAGTTCAATTTATTGAAGTTTCGCCGTCCCCCAAACAATTTGGTAGCTTTACTCTCAGCTATGCGTTACTCCTTCCGAGCCTCCATCTAGTTTAAACGTCGATATTTCCTATCAAATCTCGTTCGAATCAGAAAAAATTAACGCCTGTTTGCGGCTTATCTATTGGCGAGCATGAAGTTATTGCTTTTGCCGAGAGATTCAACTGGCAGTTCTCTGACATAAAGGAAAACAAAGCCGTGAAAACATTGAACTTGTTTAAGAAACTTGTTGCCTTTTCTGATCTGCTCTTTCGTCTGACTAGTTCAGTGGAGGTCATAGCCCACTGACAATTGTTTTTGTTAATAAATTGAAGGAGATTTAACTCCTCTTGTAAGCTCTCTTTTGGTGATTGCGATGAAAACGTTATCCTTGAATCAAATTCACATGCGAATAACACACATGGTTTTATTTTTCAGCAAAAATTCGCATGAAAAACTAATGATCAAAGAATTAAATGCTGTCTGTTCTATTTTTCGTTCCAGGTGAGGAACAGCCAATATTGGAGTGAGCTGTAGAAGACGCCATGAAGCAGATGGTGCATTAAAAAATCATTTGCCAAAACAATTTCCTTCATTTTCAACAATCCAAGCTAAAACTGATCCACAGAATTGCGGTGGTGGTGGATTTGTTTATCATCTTGGTTATAATTTTCATTGCACAAGAGCCGCAGATGCCATTTAGTTCCACCCTTTCATAATAAAATCTTTGGTGCGTGATTGACATTAGCTTCTCTCATCACCTGCATGTTAGCTAATCGACTACAGGCAATAAACCATTATTACAATTCCTTTTGACAAGCGAAAACGTAGCGCTTCTTTAGTTTCCCGCAAATTCTTTGCTTTGCGTCTTGGGTTCGAAGAATCGATTTTTGACAGAATGAGTGTTAATACAAATGTCTCTCCCATATTAATCAGTTTGGACGGTTGAAAATTCCTGCATTGTGAGCTCTAGGGCTAAAACCATTCTGAATTTTGCCTTCGTGAAGTGTGTACGGCCTTCACTTCAACTTGGGGTCTCACAAGTAGACCTCCGACTGAAGAAGGCGGACTGATTTTCAGAAGTTTAAGATCAGGGTCATTAAATACATGGGATTTTCCATTTCATTTTCAAGACGCGAGGGTAAAACAGGAAATATTTTCTCCTTTTCGCCCCTCTGGGAGTTTGGAATGCAAAGTTTGATTTCTGAAACGTCGTTTTTCATCAGCACATGCTCCCGCTCAGATGAGCTTGCTCCTTGTATACTTCTTACAGTATTTCAGTTTACTACGGTTATCTCGAACTACTACTATCTTCAACAAATGTTTATTCGAGTTGCCGAAATCACGGAAATCTGTTGTTGGACATCTGATATATAAAGAAAGTCAAAATGTTTTTTTCGCAAAAGAAGACTGAATGCAAATGAGTTTCGTATTAAACTGATTACATTGATATTCG
>JAEMWC010000413.1:610000-662500 GCA_016490735.1 Pachyseris speciosa | reverse complement strand
GTAAATGATATAACCATAAATAGCACTCAAGATGACTTCTAACTCATGATTACGGCAAAAAAATTAACGCAGCTCGTGACATAAGTTTACCTTTACGTGCACATTTCGGCGCTAACGTAATTTGCATAATCATGCCTCGTGTGAACTTCCAAAACCTATTGTAGACGTTATTGTCACGTGATCAACCATGCAGAAATAAAATCGGGGAGTTGAACAAATAAAAGTTGTCCGAAGTCAAGCGCATATGCTAAGAATAATTGCGTTTCTTCATTAGAGAAGTAAACCGCATGCAACAGAACACAAAGCAGGAGAAAAACTTTGGCACGGAAATGCATAACTTCATCAGGGATTCAAGTTGCTTTGATACATTATCTACGCCTCATTAAAGAATGAAAGTCACAATTATTTTCCTGCGTTTAGAAAAAAATTTAGCAGAGTAACAAAATAATAAGGCTTTGATCCGCAACGACTGAAAGTCAAAGACAGCAATTAGTCCTACCACGCGTCACCTTTTGAAGTCATTGTTCAGATGGTTTGGAATCTTCCATTGCCGGGGGCATGAGCGGCAAAATAAAGAATAAGCTGAAGAATAGAAGAGCGGCAGATAAAGAAAACTGTTATGAGATTTTGTGGTGAAATCGAGCGGTTTATTCTAAACAATGTCAAGCGCGCGTTACGCGAAGCTAATTCCCATCTTTCTCGTTTATAATCGAAGTTTCTTTACTTTTTCTATGAAGCAAAACTCCATACTACTCCACTTCCGTGTCGGTGAACACGGACAGATTGTAATGATGCAAATAAGTTATTTAGACAATACTTTGAACGGCGGTACAATCAAAGGAAATCCTATGTTAGTTTAGATTAAAAAAAAGTAGGCCATATTTATTCGTCGTGTCGTGCAATAAGAGATAAGAACTATGAAATAACGACTTTGTAATGTTTGCGCTTATACGATTAGCTTATATTATTTGCCATTGGCAAGCTGGGACAAAAGAAAATGTTTACCTAACTTGTTCTGTAAAACTTGTTTTATTTGCAATATAGATTTAATCAAGTACCTTGACAATACACAGAGTTGTAGAAAAGCTGAGCATATTATGAAGGATTGTGCCGCATTGTTTTGGCGTGTATATTCAAAAGTGAATTTTGTGCACCGCATTCACCGATTGTAAAACTTATCTTAAGAAGCCTATCATAGTTGATAAAATAATTAAAATTCAAGCTATTGATAAGATTTGTTTATGTGCCCCGTAGAAAATAAACCTCCTGTCTGCCAGGTCAATAATACAGACTATGCCGACAGAGTCGGTGCGAGATAGCGGCGCGCTTTTGTGCTTCAAGTGGGGTCCTTAAGGGAGTGCAAGGCTGTTGTAACGTCTACCACGGTTTCCAGAAACCATGGTCAACAGAACACAGCAGTGACTAGTTAGCATTAAAAGTATTCAAGTAATTGGACGGGGAGCTTAAAAAGCGATGTTCAAGATGAGTTTTGGCGTGTTTAATTAGATAATTATGGGTTGCAGTGATCAAAGGATAGCGCGGGCCTTGTTTCATAGCCTTCCTTTGTTTGTATTCAGAGCTCTGCGACGAAAAGCAGAGGATGATTTTGTGATTGCACACAAAACAGGCCGGTATGGGGTCGCTCATCAAGGGCCCTTCCACAACGAATACCCCTTGGAACCACTGCGCGTGTAGATGAATAAAAACACCAGGAAGACATGGCACAGAATGCAGAAGTTTCGCTGGCTGAATCATTGTGCTTCCACAGACTACAAAGTGCCTTGGGTTGAGACTTTACACGTTAAAGATAGAAAAAAACTGCTACATATATGCTAATAGGTTCGTAATTTTTGTTTGTTTGATAGCGTCACAAAAGAACGACACCTTTTAACTTGCTTTGATCGCACTGAAATAAAAAGACTTCTAAAACAGGGGGTAGAATCACACATTTGTTTGTGACTGCATTCTTTCATGTTCTGTTTTGGATGCTGTTAGTTCACACGAGCAGTGGTTGAAATATCATGTTTATTGGGTACTGCAGTTACAGCAGTGTTTATCAGAGGTTGACTCTCGCGTTGGAGTTCAGTGGTAAATGCCTTAGGATCCCCTGTCAAACAGTTGTACAGGTATAAAGCTTTGAGACTAATCCACGAGAAGTTGGAAAGATGAGCAGAATTTCACGCAAACAAACTCGGGACGATCGATCTGAAGTAAGATAAATGGACTTTGTTGGATGTGTTGTTCTCATCCTTCGTTCGTTCTCTACCCACTACAACTACATTCTTTGCCACCACCTAAAGCAGGGGCACCCAGCGAACCAAATCAAGCAAAAGCTTTAGAAAGGTATTAATAAGTACCTTATGGTGTTTGAAGCCTGTTTAAAGTTATTTTTTCATAAGCTAGAAGAAGTTCATCTGTTCGGATTCCCTAGCTGAAATTTTGATCGCCCGAAAATGTTAGGGAACAAAATCTTCCTTTGAGAAAATGCAAGCTGAAATGAACTTTCCACGAACTTCCTAGGGAACTATTTTCCTTCCGAAAATGCTAGCTGACGTTTTTGACTGACAAAAACAGCAATTACGACCTTTCCGAAAACCTCAGGGACTATGATTTCCCAATTGCGAATATTTTAGGCCACGTTTTGGTTTCGAAAATCCGAGTGCAATCTTTAATCGATGCCGAAAGCCTGAGGCGAATTACCCTCCACCGAACAGATATCTGCCGAAACTTGTCGTTGGGTGCCCCTGCTAAAGGAATGTAGTTTCCGAGGATAGGAATTTTCGTCAAGCACTGTTCATAGAGAGAGTATTTAAGAAGAATTTATGAACGACAAGCATAAGCATCTCCAAGAGCAAGCAGGTAAGCTTATTACATTTGTTTCAGTGTTTCTGAATCAAAATGCCGCCACAAGGCAAGACTAATGCACCAACAAGAATCCTGTGAAAGAAACCGAAGAAATAATCGATGATAACAAAACTAAAACCCGAGGCAAAAGTGTATTTATCAAATAACATTTCTCAGTTTTCTCAGTGTCCTGTTCATGGGAGCAATTCAAACGAAAGCAAAGTCACAATGGCAGAGTCTGGCGGGCTCCACTGATTTCCCAGATCCTTTCCATTATCGTGTACTGCTACTAAACCACGGTATTTGTCATCTTATTGTAAAGAATTATAACGTCTAGTATATCTTTTGTCGTTCGAGAAGAAATATTCCTCAGGTTATTTTCTGTAAGATTAGCCGGTGTGGCTTGCTACCCCTCTCAATACGAAATAACCTTTCACGTAAAAAAGGTCCCAGTTCCCAGGATGTTTGTCACTAAACCCTACACTCATTGTCTTACGTAAGATGTCCAAGTGAACTCATCTACCGTTCAGTGAGAGACAAATGTGGTGTTGTATGTCTTGTCTTTCTTGGATTTCTTGCAGCAAACTCCTAGTCAAGATTGAACGTAATTATAAAATGTTATTTGAAAATGTTTTGAAGTGGGGCTATACGTTCAATCCATGTTGAACGGCTACAATATTCAGTTTGTCATACAGCTAATGATTTCTATTCGTCATTTAAGCTAATAATTATTTGAATTGAGTGTTGGGATTCAGTACTTGCATCGTCGTATGAAGAGAAGTAAAATTCTCAACACTTCCCGCTGAGGTCACATTTCAATTTAAGTTATGTACCGAGTCTTTGCATCCTACAATAGCCAGTTATCGCTCAAAAAGAATGAAGAACTATTTTACGAAAATTCCTACCATTAATCAAAAGGAGGGCCCACCGGTATCGTTCTTGTTTTCACAGTATAGGGCGCTAGTGCTTGACTACTGTCAGCTCACTTGTGATGCTAACAATGACGCACAGTAATATAGTTATGGTGGTGCAACAAAATTGCGATGAAAAGGCTTAAATGTTAACGAAAAGTAAAGTAATTAGCTGTGTTGCACTTTTAGCATTGCATGCTTTCAATGGAAAGGTCAAAAACGAGTTGTGGTACTGGCTTAATGCGAGTGACAGATTCTTCGTGACTAATCATTGTTCTTCAGGGCGAGATCAAAACTTTGGAAATCAAAACTTTGGTCATTATGCTCGTTATAGGAGAAAATGTCCCTGGATCTGCTGACTGAGCTTAAGGTGATGTTACACAAAACAATTTTCAACTTTGGTTGCGTTTAGAGGTTTTATCGTGTAACAGCGCCGGCGACCAACTTTCAACGAAGCCGTTGCGGCAACGCATGTCAAGTTTTTTTAACTGTCTCAAATAACCTTGCAAAGCATTGGCGCGAAAAAAATAGTTGAGTTGAAGTGTTAAGTGCGAGCCATCTTGCGTTAAAAGATGTCCCGTGTAACATCACCTTTAGTCATAAAGATAATCAACTGGATAGCCTGTATAACAGGCGTATATTTAGCTTCGCACTCGCCGGGCTATTAAAATGATAAACGCCTGTTATGCTAGCAACCAGCTAGGTTTTGAATGTGTGTGCGATCACTCTCACGCATTTATGTAGGCGTGCTAATGACAAAATAAGAGAATTCGTACTATTAACTGAAAAACTACCTTGTGAGAGGTCTTGAGTGACGAACCATAAATGGAACTGTGCTTTTTTCACCCAAGAAATATAGCAACTGGAAACCTTAAGGAAAAATATTTCCACTTGAAAAATCGTTCAACATCATAAAACGGTTTTATGGTCTGGGCTTCTTTCTTTCAGTTTCTTGGCTTAGGAATTCTGTCGAATTATCAAGAAGGGAAAGATGACAACTTAAAGTTATTTTCACATGGAAATCTTCACTAAACAACAGTAAAGCTATTTTCGAGAGTGTAGTGAGCTGTGCTGAACTACCAAAGGCAACCTTTATTATGAGCATTTCTTTAAATCCCATGCGATGAGCAACAACGCTTTTCCTCCAGAGCCCTTTAGAACTACCTTAAGAAATCAAAGCAAATCTGGAAATCTAAAATGACTTCAAAGGAATACAATGCGCGGATCTTCGATTTTGTTTATAAGGCATGGTACCACAAAGCGACGAACAGAGAGAAAGACGATTTTATTTCGTATTCACCGTTGGTCTGAAAAGGATTTGCAGGCAAGTAATCGCATTAATTTTCTGAATCAGTTTTGTGCATCATGGGCGCTTTGTGTGTATACTATCAGAGAGTTTTATCCAATTAAGGCTTTGCTGACGTCATCAGATTTAATGTCATACCCATGTCTAGTTATAACTCGTGCTCGCGATTTTTTTATTTATTTTGATTGACAAGATTTAATTCCTTTAAGGAATTATAATTATTTTACTGTACAAGCAAATAAATGTAAACTAGTTGCTAATATTGGAAAGTTGGACAGAAAGCTGTATTTATCTTCATTGTTCCATTAGCAGTCAAGTAGCAGTTTTCTATGAAAACAGCAAATAAAAAAACCAAGAATGATATGTTTCTGTTTCAGTGTTAATAGTTCCCGTTTGAGAGCCACCATACATTTACGTTGCTAAAAAATTAAAACAAATAGTTGTTATTTATCTTCCAAAGTATTTATAGCACACAAAGGCTAGTGGGGCCAAGCAAATACATGAAACATGGCTCTTTGAGAAGAATACTGAAGACAATTGTTCTCTTTAAGTTTCTTATCATGTCTTAACGACGAGCTGTTTCGAAGATTATGAGCTATATTACTTTTTCAAAAGGACATTTTGCAGACTTCACGGCGCTTTATAATTTCTATGTTGCAAATTATGATGCCTTTCTGTCTATCCCGGGTCTTATCTCAAGTATGTCACGAACGTCCCTGGAATCCTGGATCTCATATGGTATCGTATATTAGATTTGAATCATTTTTCCTCCGTTTTCCAACAATTTTTGGAGTCTTTTAGCAAAGGTTGTTGGTAGGTTATCCTACACAAAAAATAATAATGGAACCATGATAGAAACAATCCATTGTAAATAGTAATGACTTTGTTTTTAGGGAAAAACGTCTCTCATCTGCCCGAGTTCACCAATGACCGAAGAGCGTCCCTTTTCACCAATGTAATCAACATGGGCTGACCGAGATAATTGTTCATCAATGAGTCCTTCAAGGGTTTTACACGAGGACACTCTGTTAATTTGTTCGCCATAAGTACGTGTAACCTATCTTTCTTAATAATTTACTTATCTTCTCCACATTATTACCGAATGAACATCTGTTCTCCTATTTATTAAGCTTAATTTATAAGTTAATAACCATTCTTTCAAGTCATCATCACTCAGCGACACTACGTTGCCAGAACGTTGACTGGAAAATCAAGTGGAGAGACGGACAGACAGACAGACAGACAGACACAAACAAACAGATGGTGAGACAGACAGTCAGAGACAGAGGCATAGATTGAGACGGGGACAGCGAGAGTTGCCGCCTTGATAACATTTGGGAGCCGTGATCACTTCATTTGGCCTGATTCCAGCAATTAACACACTCAACTTTATCGGCAGCGCGGAAATTTGTCTGTTTCAGACGACCGTAGAGCTTTAACTCTTTCGAACCAATGCGATACCTTGACTGTCATAATATTATACATACCAACTCTCACACATTATGAGTGAGTTTCACGCCTGTGGATTAAGGATGTCGATCTCACGCATTGAGGACAATTTCTCACGCCTGACTTAGGAATCCGGATGAGTTGTTCTTTAACACATTAACAGCAAAAATTCAATTCCATATTCCCTGTAAATGTTCAAACAAGCGGTGCTTAATGTTGAGTTTGAGTCCTAACTGTATCAGAACGCGCTAAAATGCCCCATTTCAGTTTGCATTTGAGGGACTGGAAACGAACTCAAATAGTTTTGGAAGTGTTTGGAAGTCATCTGTGCTTCCCGAAATATTGGTTTAAATATATATATTCCTCACCGTGTAACCAGCCTTGCTTTTTTTTTTTTACCGTTTTCAATGTTCGGCAGCGTTCGAACGTCTTCGATAAATCGTCGGACTCCCCGGAACGTTTTGGAAATTCCGGTCATGAGGAGAAGAAAATCCCACGCATTTGACTCTGAAAAAGTTGGCAGGTATATAATACAGGAATTAAAGGATTTAATGTGCCCGAGAGTCACAGCCATCCAAAAACGTAAGGGTCTCAGAAATTCGGATTAAGGAGCTCGTATCAACTTTTTTTGGCTTTGGGGTCGATTTCCTTGACACTACAACATCTTTTCGACGTATGACCAAAGTTTATATTGGTTTCCAAGCAACACCTGTTACCTTATCGACGGTAACTAAACATGGACGCTCATTTCATTCATCTCGAAATCCAGTCAGAAATTTCACAACGAAACTTAAAGAGGTATAAACTTATCAACTCCCACAGCTTGTCAGTAAATTACAAAAAACAACTGTAAGAGCGTTTTCAAATAAATTGCAGATAAACTTTTAACGGCCGGTTTGGTCATTCGCGTATTTTTTTCTTTAAGTTTTATACGGAAATGTTACACTTTTGCTCTCTGTTCAAGAAATTATCATGACGACAAAACGTCTCCTATTTACATTGTGCCCAGTCTAGGTGGATGTGATTGGAAGATATTTCAGTATGAAAAAGCACAAACAAGTCACAAATCTCGCGCGCGTAATTTGCGTAAATCGAGATATTCCCAAAATACCCCAGGAGGCTCAGTTTGAATTGAAAATGCTTTGCTGCCATGATAATTCCTTGAACTTTGTGATTGTATCCCCCTTTTCGGTTTGCTTAATGAGCATTCGACACAAAATACTCAAACGTTGTTATCAAAGTTTGTTACGTCGCCACTCCACTTGTATGCTCGATTTTCAGTTGAGCGATTAAGAAACCCTTTCTCACCGATGACTGCATTATGCGATACATTATTAGACTAAAAAAAATAATTTCTCGGCCTTGTAACTGAACGATACGATACAACACCCGCCTCACAAACGATTACAATCAGAAGGGCAGGATAGGTGTGAATTTTCCACCTTTCTCTCTCCGGCCTGGAGAAAGTTACTTTGAATTTATTTATTGCGGTATGGCCATGGACAAACCAATGAGAAACAGCGCTGGATCCACCATACCCCAGCAAAGAAAAAATTTTTGGGACATGTTTTGGGACTATTAAGGCCTTCCAAGGAGTGGTCTGGTGTCGCTTTGTCGCTCGTTTACGACTCCGTCTGTCGCTTGTTTCATTGAGATAAATGTCGCTGTCGCCTAGAAAAGTGAATTCTCGCTGTCGCAAACTGTCGCGCATTTTCTGCCAATTTTTGTGGGTTGTCGGTGTCTTTAGAGAAGATTGTCGCCTGTTTTCGGGGCAATGTCGCTTGTCGCTTCTAGCTCTTGGAAGGCCTCACTATTCCGGAATAGCAATTCTTGGAATAGACGGTAAGCTTGTTTGATGTAGGATGGACGGAATGAACAGAATATGCTTTACTCGGAATACGAAGAATATGCGTTTCTTTCGAAAAACGTTTGGCGGGAAATCGTGCGCAGCCGGCCAAACCCGTGGCGTGGCACTAGAAGCCAGGTTCAAACACTTGGTCCAGACTCAGTAGTCTGCACGCTGGTCACTGACCAATTCCACCGGCAGTATTCTGTTTTTCAGAATGTACGCTATTTTAGGAAACGTTTTTTTCCGCGTATGGTGTTATTCCTAAACGGGAATAGATACAAAAGCGCAGAATGTCCCAAAAAATGTACCCTCAGATACTCGTAAGAACAAGCATTGTATTAGCACATTACATTTTTCCACGAAGCTTATTATCGCACTGAGTCAAAAACTTGATAACTATTATGAGCTCCTGGTTACCCAGAAGATTATAGAGCTGTTTTCTATTGAGTCTCGAAAAGTAATTCTCTTGTAAATCTCAATCTGTGATTGGTTAGCAATACTCGCACCACTTCCTCAACCAACCAGAAGCAAAACCAAAACCAAAACCAAGCGCGACTTTTACGCGCGTACTTTCTCGCGCTTGGCGGCGGTTGAATGTAATTTCCTCGTATTCTGATTGGCCCATTGCACTGTTTGCCTCTGTTGTAACTGGCCAGTCGAAATACAAATACCTGTGAGAATCCTGGTGAAGTACGGCCTATCAAATTCCTTTGTATCAGGAAAGGACTCTTTGTAGCCTGCGTGGCAGGCGTAGAAAAGGGACGGGGAGGGAGGGGAAAAGGGTTAGGGGACTGGGGAGAGGAGACAGGAAAAGAAAAGGGACGGGGAGGGAGGGAGAGAGGAAACGCCTGCCCTAAGAACCCCGGGTTTTTTTTTTCATTTCTGTAGCCGCTGGTGGCCGCAAAATTCCGATTGACTGAGAAAAACAATGAGTAACTTATAAATGTTAGTTTCAACAGAAATAGCCAAAATGGCGGCTGACGCAGACGTCATTGTTTGGAAGTGCTTTGAGAGATGAGAGTAAGAGAGAGATAGTGTTTGTACGATGTTTGTTCGTGCGAAGAACGTAACTCAGCGAGTCTCGCCATTATTGCCATTGAAAAGTAAAATTGAAGACCAGCTTTAGGAGACGGAATCAATGGCTTACCCTGCTACTGACTCGTCAGATTGATTTAACGATGAAATTCGCAGATGCGAATACAAAATTATGTCTGCAACCGTGAGTAATTAATTTTGAACACTGCGCTTGAAGCACAACAATCATCGCTTACTTCGGCTCGGATATGTGTTTAGATTTCCACATCTTACTTAATTTTTTATTTTAGGCCGTTTAATCCGTTTGTAGAAGCGCGAATTATTTTCTTAGTCCTTACCGAAGTGAAGAAAACAAGTTATATTTACGTGCGCGACTGCTGACAATTCTTCTAAGACGCCGAAAATGCAATAAAGCGTGTTTCGTATTTTTACTTGTGAAACGTTGCTTATATTCGTCAAAAGTATTTTTTCTTGATCTACGAATCGACCTTTTAAGGCCTGGCTAAACTAGGAAACATTAGGACCGTTTATACGAGAGAAAATAAGCCGCGGCTTACTCTGGCCACGGCTTACATAAGACGCGAACACTCCGTATAAATGGTACAAAATCTACGTTCACGGCTTTCTCAAGCTGCGGCTAATCCTGGCCTAGGAGTTTTTATTCGTATAAATAGTTCCTTTCCCGTATGATGTAAGCCTCGGAATATTTCATCTCGTATAAATGGCCCTAATGTTTCCTAGTTTAGCCAGGCCTTTAGGAGAGCGTGGAATGGTTTTCATATGTACGGTGGCCCATTAGTGCCATAGTATTCATACACATGTCTAGTAGAAGTCGAATTAGGAGTATTATACATTTTTTCTTGAAGCCCGCAAGGCGCGAACCCTACGTTTTGATTAGTGAACGTGTTGACAGTTAATGGACAGTAGACGTAATCGGATTGCTAGAAAATTGGTGAAAGGAATGCAAAAACCTGGGTTCTTAGGGCAGGCGTTCCCTCTCGCTTTTCCCACCCTCACCCCTTTCTACGCCTGACACGCAGGGTAGACTCTTTGTGAAGGACTCCAACCTGTTGGTTCAACACACGAGAAACAAAGTTTTATTTAACCAAAAGGTGACGCATATAATGTCATTGACAGAGACTGTTTCTAAATCTATGTCCAACACATAAAAAATATTTAATTATAATTAAGCGCTACGTTGCATTTCACATTCTCTTAAAGTTAAGTACAAAAATCTAACATTTTAAAAATAAGCAAACCAGCAACATCATACTACATTGCACTTCCAATTCTTAAAAGTCGAGTACTATAATCTTGTTCAACAAACGTGATAATATTGAAAGACCAGTAAAATTGTAGGCTACATTGCTTTTCTTAAAGTCAAGTACTACAATCTATCTCCAACATGTAACACAAAATATAACAAGACCAGTACGAGTTTACTGCTAATGCATTTGCTATTCTCCAACGTTACCTACTGCAGTCTATGCCTGACATACAACGTAAAATATAACAGAGCAGTAATTCGCATTAAATTGCATTTTCCATTCAATCTGTTTCTAACCTATAACATATTATTGAAAACTGGATGATTGTATAATGTAATTCCAGAGTTTTGACTGGCTTAGCGGCCATGAGATATAAGCCATTTTACCACACCCGACAAATGGCGACCATTACATCATCTTCTCGTCTTTCTTGCTAAATAAAATAGAACTATTATTCCACTCGCGCTTGTTGGATATAAGATCATAATAGCCAGCCAACCCATACCCAACGCATGCTCGTGGAATAATTGTTAAATGTAAAAAGACCACCGTAAAAGACCACCGTAAAACATAGATTATACAATATCATAGGAAATACAGCCAATCACAATGCAGGAAAGCCGTTGTATATTTGTCATCGTGCATTGCATTTATTCTATGGGTCGACTTATTTTCTACAGCATGGTATAAAACCGTTCTGCAAAGCTTTCTCGTGATATACACTGATGGAATATCCCGCTAGTCGAGGCGAGTGTGTATACGAAAAAAATACAAGTGACTCGTGGGATATTCCGTGGTATTCCACACGAAAGCATTGCATAACTAGTATGTATATAATAGACCAGTAAAACTGGTATTACGTCCCATTTCCTAGTCTATATTTAAGTACTACTTCCGCGTCGCAACTCCTCCTATACTCGATTTTTTTTAAAGATGAAACTGTCTGAGCCTTGTTCATGATCTCTTTCTCTTAGGTAAGATGAAAAACAGACAGTTCCTTTCTTCAAATGTACATTTTCATTCCTTGACAGAAGGAACACAATCTATCAGCATATACTGTAAACGTGGAAAGTGTTTCTCGCATGTTCTGATTTGCCGCTAAAAACCTGCTACAATCGTGGACAAAACTGTTCAGAAAATTGAGCTTCGAAGCCTTTCCTCGTGTACACAATAATCAACTATGTTTGAAAGCCTCTCTCTCCCGAATCAACATTGTTTGCCCCTTCTAAACGTTTTCCTAACATGGCGGCTTCCCAAGTTCAACATTGAGGAGGGGGTGGGGCCAGAAGTTGCTTGAGTAATATTGCTGACCCACACATACTGGAGAAGGACTTTTAGGACGACGGTCCACTAATTTTGATATGTACTAAAACAATTGTTCACCAACGTTTCGGAGAAATAGTCAATTCACTAATATCCATCTCCGCCTTAACAAATAAAACACAACATTCCAAAGCGTAAATAAGTGCCAAAATCAGTGAATACGAGTGTGCATTACCCTTGCCTTTGTTCCTAGGACACCGCTACGAAAATAATGTTTAAGTCTTAAGCAAACAAGTACTTTGCAGTGTAGAAAAATGTGTTTTTGCTTTTTATGTCTAAATTGGCCTAAAGGCTCTAGAAAACTGTCTGTGACTGATAGAAATCAATGCCAAGGCGGGTTAAAACACTTCTGGTCAATGGCTCACCCGTGTAATAACGACTAAAGAATGGCGCATATAAAAAAACCCAGATGTCGAAAGTCTCACTGAGAGACATGACTCGCGCTAACTATTAGACTAACCATAACAAAGGATGAATATAGTTCAGCACATATTAAAGCCGACGCACTATTTGTGGCTGCACATTCGCGAATGGTACAAAGTTTAATAACGTCTCTGTCCATATCAAAGCAATCCTTCCTATTCTTTAAAAAAACAATGGTAATTCCATCACAGATCGACAGACTTTTTTCAAGTAAGGTTTGAAAAAGAGAACGACAACAAACTCGGCGGTTTGGTCGTCATGATTTTGGTATTGCTTCTGGAGAGTTCAACTACTATTTTCAATTTACTGATACAGTTCATGCATGCCAAAATTTTAAAAACGTTAAAAGCACTTTACAGTCTTCAAACTATCAAAATCGTCTATGAAACCCTTAGGTCCTTTTGGTTAGTCGTTTGTTTTTCAACTGCATAAAACGTTCTAGGACGACAACTCACCTGTTAATGAATAACACAGAATCAAGAATTGCAAGGTGCGCTAATAACTTCTGGGTCTCACTGGCTGTACCGAGGTCAGTCAGAGAAAGACAACAGAAAACAGAAATTAGTGGAGACGAGTAGTCCAGGTATGACCTACGCTCCAGGAGTTGATGAGTGGATGCATGGCAAAACCAGTCTTAAATGAAATAGATCGCTTAGCAACGCTACTACAGGTGTAACATTAATGATGATCCTTCACGTTCTAAAGGAATCCACGGCAGTGAAATATCAGTTGCGTCTCTATTTCGCATCAGAAACCATTGACTTGGCGTGGTGCAAAAAAGGTCTAAATTCTTTTCCAGAGTAGATTTGGTTTAGAAAAAAGCCCCCAAATGGACAAAAAAAAAAAAGACAGTCGCGAACCTCCTTAATATCGCATCTGTGTAGTACTTTTCTCGGTGCCGAATAGCAATGAAAGCCAGTCCAAAGAAACAAGATCGACACTGTCAGCTTACAAATTACGAAAAATTATCTAACATCAACTATGTGATCTAATATTTTCAGAACAATGTTTTTTAGAATTTGAAATTATACACTTGTTTCAGTGCTCCTTACTCCTTTTGCATCAATCCACTCCTTGAGAACCATCACTACATCCATGCGCTTCATATCCTCCTCCTCCATTAATTCAATGAGCCTCTCCACAGTTAGTGGGCCGTTTGTTTCGCACCACTTTTGAATCAGCGTGTCGGTGGGATCTGTTTTGCCCTGTTTAAAACCCTCAATCTTGTCTCTGTCATATCCCAGTTTTTCGCCCAGCATCCGATAATCTCTGTAGAATGTGTTTTCTGTATTGAGCATGAGGCAGATTCGGCTTTTAATACGACCAGGGATGTCGGTAACCTGAGTTGACAATCTGGAATGTGGATCCTCCTGCACCCAGGCCTCAAGAATCTCCACTACATCCATGCGACTTAAGTCTTCCTCCTTCAGCAGGTTAATCAACCTCTCCACCGTTGCATCAGCGGCATGTGTAGTGTGCCACTCCAACAAAAGCTCATTAGTGAGATTTGGTGTTGTTCCCTGTTCCAAACTGCGAGCTACTTTTTCATCATACCCCAGTTTTTCACACAGCAGTCGGTAATCTGAAAAGGAGATTTCATCTTTACGGTTCAGTTTTATACAGACTGTACGGTAAACAGAACCAGGAATGTCCAAAACATTGGTCGACAACCGAGAACTGCCATGTTCTTTGTTAGATGCAATGTTTCTTGGTTTCAAAACGCCTACATTGTTATCTTGCTTGCCAGTCTCTTCAACGCTGGTCTTCTCTTGATAACTTTTATCAGTATTCTCTTCACCCTCCTTTTCTCTCCCTTGCAGAACTAATATGAAAGAAAAATTGATAGCTTTCTTAAAATTATCAACGAATAAGCCAGTCCAATTATCTGTTGACCAAGGTAACAAAGAGCATTACTAGTGTCCGTGGAAAGATGCTATTTAATGGGAGGATTCCCCGACAGCATTTGTGAGTTTTCCCTTTACACACCTAGGGGAAGACAGCTAATTAGCGTGAATCTGTATAGCCGGGGGATTTAGGCTAACACTTACCCGCGAAAATTTGATGATCTTAAAAAAAAAATAGTAGCGTAAAGGAGCGAAGAGCAGATGACTAGTTACAAGAACACCTAATTTTCCACGGGAAACTATCACATCGGTAGGAGGCAGGATGGCAGGATAGCAGAAAGGCCGAATGCTCGGCCCCACTAGCCTATGTGTTATAAATGCTTCCGAGGGTAACTAAAGGTTCTTTATTTATTTATTTTAGTACCGAGATAGAAACACTCTATCGTGTTTATTGTTCACCGCAAATGAAACATTCCTCCAGACAAAAATAAGACAAAACTGACATTTAAAATTTACAGCTCAGTGATATGGTTAATATGCACGCAAGACGTGTGTGAGCTTTTTGTGAATAAGTTACGTGGACCCCTGGCGACCCAGCCTCTTATCTTTGGAGACTCTGAGGGCACGGCGAGAGACAGCCAAAACGAGGCCGGGTGGGAAGAAGGGAATTTCGGCAATGAAAAGTGAAACTCCACTCGCTATGACTCTCTCTCTCTCACCCCAGATATCGATTATCTGCCTCTAGGTCTCAAAGCTCCGAGAGGATGGTGCGCCGTATTTCCGCCGTCGCAACAATTATACGGGTATGTGACGCCCATCGGGTCCTAATTTTGGGCTCCTGATCCACGGAAATTTTAAAACAACCCAAGCAATAGTAATGGTAATGGAAGTTGATTTATATACTGCACATATCACATAGTTTCATGGCGGTTTACAATTCTTCTGTAGGGTGAGATCGGACGTCAGCCTGCAGTATCTGACTTATTCACAAGAAAGTTCAGCTTAACAGAAGACACGTCTCAAATTAAGTATCTCTTAAACTAACTGCAGTATTCTGGCTGCATCATGTGAACAAAGCAGCAAGTTCTGTAACCCAAAATACTGAACTTTGGTAACATCTCGCACAGAGTATTGAAACAAGAGAGCTGAAGGCCATGGATCGTGAAAGCTATCTCTTCTTTTAGGAGATCGCCTCTTGGTGCACGCATTTTAGGCAAAGGTGTTTTTTTTTTCTGGATGAATTGTCAATTTCATGAACGAGCAAAGATAGAAAGAAATTACGTCTTAAAATTCGGCTTTTTATCATGGCAGTCTCAGTCTATTACTGTAAGTGAGCCTCTTAAACTGGCTATTTCACTCCCTTTGTAGGAGACTCACAGATACTCTGAAGTGGCAGTCTTTTTTGCCTTTCGCACAGAATTGTTGATCTTTACGTAGAGTTGCAGCGAGATGATCTTAAGCTTAATGTGAAGAAAGCACTTGATAAATTAGCGATTTACCGTAACCAGTTGGGAGAATCATTACTCGGGCGAGGAACGCCGCCCGAGTCTGAAAATGAGCTCCGTTTTTCTTCGTTGTCGTCGTTTTCGTCGTCGTCGAGTTTC
The DNA here is from genome assembly GCA_016490735.1 of Pachyseris speciosa. Classification (NCBI taxonomy): domain Eukaryota; kingdom Metazoa; phylum Cnidaria; class Anthozoa; order Scleractinia; family Pachyseridae; genus Pachyseris; species Pachyseris speciosa. Next base: position 646,644 of record JAEMWC010000413.1, on the reverse strand, counting down.
ATCCACAAAGCCCACTTCCGGCGTTTCTGCGCAAGCGCTAACTAATAATGGTTATTTTGGAATACGCAAACTATTTTTACCTGATTAGCTATGCTGAATGCCAGTGGTCCAGCGGTCATCTTCAGAGCCTGTGATGGTCTGTGATATAGACTCCCGCTATCGACACCGTTTTTTTTTTTTTTTTGCGTTCCTTTTTTCCATCTTCTTTTTTAAACACTTTTTTACAAGTTGTAAGTTGTAAGTTTTAAATGATTGAGCTGTAAAACAATTTTCAAGGGATATATGTTGATAGGGGTCTATGGATATACACTGCAAAGAAACAGACACGAACCGATGAATGATGCCTGTTGTCACGAATGGGTAAACGTCGATTCACCTTCTGTCTCTGAAGTCTGAACAACTAATATGTTAAGAGAAGTGTCCATACGAAAGTTTGCAAGTTCAACAGCAAGAAGAAAGGCTTTAACACGATCAAACTTAAGATGTTTTTAATTAGACTGCCGTGTTTCCCCGTGGCCGCTTCATACTAATTAACAAATTGACGTCAGTTTTTTATGTGTCTGTCCTCTTATTGATGATAAATTGCGTCATAACATTGTCAAAGTTTGCTGTGGAAACCACGAGCCAAAGCCAAATGATGTATTTGTAAACAGATTATTAGTTATCTCACCGTCAATCCCAGAATGGTTTATCTTGTCAACAGAAATCAATGGAACAAAATGATTCGGAATAAATGGTGTCGTGTCGCCTCCAGTTCGTGTCTACATGATTGCCACAGGTTTCTTCTCTGAATCACAGAGTCGCGGACAAAAAAGCGCATCATAATACTCTCTAGCTTCAGCCGTACCGCATTTTGGAAAAACACTTTGTACTTGACGATTTAGGACAGTTCCAAGCGCTTGAAGATGCCAATCTGATGCCCTGGTCGACGGACTCGATGTAGTTAATACATCAAGTTCAAATTCGCGTTTCAAAATATTTCGATCTATTTTGACGGTCTTTTTCTCGCTACTTGGAAAAAACACTCGTTCTTGGGCCACCATTCTCCTTTCATTGTCTTTTTCTTGCAGATAAAATGCACTGTTTGTAGCAAGCTCTACAACCGTCCTCAGACGCATTTCTTCGTGTCTGTGCTCATGCCCAAAGGCTAATATTGATGCCGCACGGAATACTGAACAGTTTCCATCACCTGTGGTTTTGAGAGCCAAATACACAGTTGCTTTAGTTACAGGTACAAGTCCCTGAGAGTCATTGTCGACTTCATTTGATGAAAAATCTATGTCTTCGTGCAATACCAGAGGAGGAAGTTTATCTTTTATGGAGTTACACGCAGTTCGCAGGCATTAAAAACCTCCTTCTTTAGCACCTTGAATTCCTTCCATAAGAGCCTGAATATCTTGTGAAGAAAGGTAAAAAAGACTTTTTAGTATAAATCTACTAGCGTTCTATAACGAATGCCGTTCTCTGATTGGCTACGCTACTCCGCGCTATCTATTCTGTGATTGAAAAACAAAATGGCAGTCGTTTATTTACGTTTTCAAAGTGTCTGTCAAGAGGATTTAGATCATTTACTTGTTTAGTTTTGAACGACTAGTACATTTATACTAAAACATTAGATTATTCGCTCTCAATTTCTATGTGTGATAGCTGATTCGGGCTGACGCCCTCATCAGCTATCACGCGATAGAAATCTCAAACTCATAATCTAAGGGGCTGTTTACATGAGAAAACTAGTACCGGCGCGAGTTTCATACCGGGGTGAGTTTCATGCCGGCAAGACATTTTTTCGGTGGTATGATGTAAACGAACACAGAGCTGCGAGAGGAAACCGGAGTGAACTTGCGCCGGGGCGACTTGTATCATATAAACACCCCCTAACAAATATTTACTTCCAATATATTTAACAATTAGGGGCTGTTTACATGATACCGGGGCGACTTTCGCCCCAGTACGAGTTTACTCCAGTTCCCTCTCGCAGCTCTGTGTTTGTTTACATCATCCCACTGAAAAATGTCACCCCGGTATGAACCTCACCCCGGTATGAAACTCGCGCCGGTACCAGTTTTCTCATGCAAACAGCCTCTTAGATTATGAGCTTGGTTGAGATTATACCACCACTTGAGATCATACCACCGAAAAATGTCATGCTGGCGTGAAATCTCACGACGTTATCATGTAAATGGATACAGAGATGCAAGAGGGAACCGGAGTGAAATCGCGACGGGACGAAAGTTGCCCCGGTATCATGTAAACAGCCTCTAATTGCTTAATATATTTAAAGGGGGCGCAAGTTCACTCCGGTTCCCTCTTGCAGCTCTATATTCGTCTACATGATACCGTCGCGAGATTTCGCACCGGAACGAAATTCTCGCTCCGGTGCAGGAACCGGCGTGAACTTGCGCCGGTGCGAATCGCGTCGGTATGACATTTTTCGGTGGTATCATGTAAACGAATACAGAGCTGCGAGAGGAAACCGGAGTAAGCTCGCGCCGGGACAAAAGTCGCCCAGGTATGAAACTCACCCCGGTGTGAAACTCGCGCCGGTGCAAGTTTTCTCATGTAAACAGTCCCTTATTCACCGGTGGGAGGTCCGTATAGGGAAAAACTGTGCCCAAGGTCTTGAGTACGGCCCGAGGCAGCAGGCCGAGGGCATAGTTTTTCCCTATACGGACCGACCTAAGCCGGTGAATAACACATTTATGTTTTTCTCCTTTTTTCTGAAGATGAGCAAGGAAAACTGATTTACAAAAAGTCTTTCTTCGTGCGCTACGTCGGACTTTCACAGTTTAAATTTAGCTCATAAAAAAGCCGTCCGCAAATCTCAGAGAAAAAATGGTTGATGAACAATGAAAGAGAACTTCATTGAAATGTATCTTGGAGCAATCAACATAAAAAAGCAAACTGTGATATTTTGAAGCAAGCACAGAGAAATAAACGAAAAAACTAAACAAGGATGCTTCGCGCAAACAATAAAATATATTGTTTTGTCTTGTTGCAGGTGAAATCACACTGGCTTTCAAATTCGGTGTTAACGAAAGTTCTCATTAAAACACGAGGAATACATTCAGTGAAAAATACTTAAACATCTCAGTCTCTGCCTTTATATCTTATTATTTCAAGTATTCATTTTTGTTCTCACAAAAATTTTTGTCCTTCCCAAATCAATGCTCAGGTAAGAAAACTACGCAAGAAAAACTTATTGATATTATTGAATGCAAACTGCAAAAACTGCGTTCGTTTGATCATTTTTGCTACGAATCATATTTTAATGAATGAAGCAAAATGAAACGAGATTATAAAATAGAGCTTCAAAGAAAATAACGGATGTCAACCGAAAAACTGAGCTCAAAAGACTGATCTTCGATGGTCTGCAGTTAGTCGTTTTAAATTACTGAGGTTAAACGGCATGTCAACTGTTAAAGAAAAACAACAACTCGAAAAACTACAGCAAACCAGCAGTGTTGTCAGCAAAATCAAGTGAATACTCGCCTTTTTTTTCAGGAATAACCAGGGCTTTTACTCCATTACTGATATTTTTCCTTCGCTTAGCAAAGTTTAGTAAGCGAAACGTTTGCATTTGAAGGAAAAAAAACAGCGTTCCGTCGCGCCCTAGTAAACAAAATTTACTTCAAAATTTCCCGGGAATTCACAACCGTTAAGGCCTGACTAAACAAGGAAACCGTTGCTGCTGAATCATTGTTGAGGACGCAGATGTTTGCCAGTTAAGGCGCGCAGGAAACATTTGTTGCAGAAACAAATTTTGTGTTTCGGAAACAAAAAATGTTTCTGACTTTCGGCCAAACACATTTTTGTTTCCCGGACACAAATTTTGTTTCTAACTTTATCGTGATTAAAACACCTTGATCGACTGCTTAAAAAAACAACTAAGAGACGAGAAATCAAACAGACATAAAATCAACTGAGCCGTATGCGCAACCACCTCGCTATGTGACTTGAACCACAAGTGAGGCAAGAACTTATACATGCAAGGATACGCTGGGCAACGTTCAAACCGAAAATCAACAATACAATGGAAACTGCGCGCACGCCAACATTCGTGAGACATAGTCACATCAAGAAGAATTCCCAGAATTTGGTAAAGGAACTCGCCTGTTTCTGAATGCTCAAGGTTGTACCCAATTACATAGTCAACAAGAGGCTTCAGGTATCCCATACTCAGCCAGTTGATCCCCGAGAGGGGAGGAAAGCCCGGACCTGAGTGAGAGGTGGAAATTGAGCCTGCCCAAGGGGGCTTAACATTGATTTTAATTACATTTGACTTGTTTTAAACTCTCAAAGCTAGTGCGCGCAATCCATTTAATCCTTGTTGCTTCCATTCATTATAATTTTATGCAAATGTGCGCGCGCTTGCTTTTTTAGTTTACGTGTGCTTAGTTCGTTATTTAGTTTACGTGTGCTTAGTTCGTTATTTAACGTACTCCTATTATTTTACGTTGTCCTCGGCGATTTTCCTCATCATGTCGTTTCCGTCTTAAGACGTACGTCACTAAAAGACTCGAGGCATACAACAGGAGACAGTAAAATGCCAAAAGTAAGTTTATTTTATTGATCTGCAGAAACGTAACCTAAATATTCCGCTAAAATGTTCATAGATTGCAATTCCCATACAAACCCTTATATTTAAACACAACAGCGTTTGGGCTACCTGTGCTCCAACATACAACTAATGTTGAAGCGTGTAGCCGCCCTTTCAACAATGTTGTATTGCAAAGACCAATCAGAGTTAAGGGCCCAGTCTCCAATCCGAGAGCCTAATGGCAGAGGTGGAAATTGCTGAAGTCAGACCCCCGAAGCGACGTGTTTCCAACAATGTTATTTGCGTATCCAACATTGTTAGAAGCGTTCTTACAACAATGTTGGGACATGTTCTTCTAACAATGTTTCAACTTGTAGCCGGGGCTTAAATGGGCGTCAGGCGTCGTGTATAAATTTTCCTGTGCAGGCTGTAGTGTACTGCCTGCTATGTTGGTGAAACAACCCGAAATTTTTCTACACGTGCCCGCCAACACCCTGAAACACCTTACTACGGAAACAGGAACTCACACATCCGAAAAAAGTCTGCAAAATTTAAAATCGTCGTTTTATACTTATGGGAAATCGTATGAATGCGAGTGCATTTCGTGATTTGAAAGTTCTCAAATTTTCAATACATCAAGAGTGACCGTAAATCATGAAATGCACGAGACGTTCATACGATTTCTTGTTTAAATAACTAAAAATTATCGAGACCGAAGTACAGTAGTAATGGAAAATAATCTAATAAAATACCTGGCTCTGCCTTATCTCTTATTCGAGGTCCACTGTCAAGCTGATCTTCTGATGACTTGCCAGGTTGAGTTTCCCTCCTTATTTCCTCTTCTGTGAGTGTTCTTTGGTCTTGATTATCTTTTGCACCTTTATTGCGGATGAGACGAAAGCAAAAGCTATTCAACCATTTACCTGCACCCGCCTAGTGAATACAGACTTTCGCCGTCATTTAAACCTTTGAGCCATGATGACTATGCATATACTTATCACTCATATCCTGATATTTCTCGTGGACAGGTACTTCATTCTCATAATCTCTATGTGTGATTCAGTAGCTACATTACAGAGAGAAATTAGACACTGACCACGATTAGGGCATTACAAAGGGTTTAATTGTGGCGACAACTTCAAAGAGATCTTTCCAGGCTTCCAAACCAGCTGCCTCTTGATATAATCCAAAGCAGCGAATAAACATACCTAGCTACTGGAAATTTACATTAAAACATAGTCACACTGAGCTCTTTCAATGGGCACTGATGGCTGACAAAGAGAGTTTCTGTCCATTTCGAATATAGAATATTCCCTGGCATGAAGAGAAGACTGACAATACACTTGTCAGAACACATCATCAACCACTTCCACCACATTCCCACATTCCGTGGGATCAACAATCACATAAATGTGCAAGCCAAGAGAACAAGGCTACAAACCGCCGCAAGGCAATGTTTACTGTTAAGAAACAGCATCCGCAAAATTTTCTTAGCAACAATATATGCTGATAAAATGTGGTATGAAGTTTCTCCCATCTAGTATCTGAATGATGGCCATTGTGCTTTTTTGCAAATAATCCAAGTGCCAACAAAATCGGCACTAAAAATTTCTAAACTACAAAATCGTTACATAGCAATCAAATTACTACCTTTCAGGCATTCCAGCCACCTACATGTTTTGAAGGAAATTGCCAAATAGCACTGCTTTGAAAACTCTGCTAGAATCACGCAGAAATGGATTAAAAGCAACCTGAAAATAAACGCTTTATTTGAAATTTTCACCAAAGCGAGTAAATATAAGAGAAGTTAAAGATATTGTGCATCAAATGGGAACTTGGAAAAAAAAAATCCGAGCCCCATGAATCCGATCCCATCTGGGGCTCGGATTTTTTTTCAAGTTCCCATTTGATGCACAACATCTTTAACTTCTCTTATATTTACTCGCTTTGGTGGTTGGTTGGTTGCATCTTTGATATGCCTTAATGTGACTGCGTGATGCAGTTAGCGAGGTGCTATCGCCGATATGCCTTAATGTGACTGCGCGATGCAGTTATGAGTCATATATGGTCGTTTAAAATTTGACTATGTAACTGCGTGATGCAGTTCTAGTCAATACCCACATTTCACCCTTGCGCACCACAGAGTCTCCAGTAGCTCAGTGGTTAGAGCATCCGACTAGATCACGGAGGGTCGTGGGTTCATATCCCATCTGGGGCTCGGATTTTTTTCCAAGTTCCCATTTGATGCACAATATTTGAAATTTTAGATGCCAATTTTCAGAGACGATTCGTTCGGCGTCATTTGATTAAGGGTTAATTTAAAGCAAGTGTTCTTGGCCACGACTACAGCGGTCCAAATGAGAACAACATCACCAGCTCTCCCTAGATGTCCTTTCGCTTAATGCACATGTCATCGGCTTCCCCGTGGGGTCGACCCCAACCGGGGGGATTGAGGAATTTCCCCGGGGGGTCGGGGAATCTCTCAAGAGAAAGTCCCCTGAAAATCCCCGTGACTTCCTTTTCAAACTTGTGAATTCCCCACCCCCTAATCTTTGATCGTAAAATAATGTCAAGATTTTCCCCTACCCTCGAAGAAAGAATCCCATCCATCTCCTTGTATTCCCCAACATATCTCCCTGGTAGGCCCGGGGATCGACTCCGGGGATGACATGTGCATAACATGACTATGATATATTGAACAAATAGATTCCATGTTGCCGTGCGTCTGTTCAGTAACTGTAGATCACAGATGACGTCAAAATGTGGTAAAAACAAAGAAGTGGCACATGAGCCGCAGGCGAGTGTGTCACTGATGATTTTACCGCATTTTGACGTCTTCTGTGATCTATTACTGAACAGACGCACGGCAACATGGAATCTACTTGTTTTATATAATAAAGAAACAAAATGCAAGCGAAAAACTTTTTTATTTTCACATTTCTGGAAAAATAGTTGCAGTGATGACGTAATCTGTGCATCTGTCCTCTAACAGATCATAGCTAAGAACCAATCACAACGCGCGAACTATTCACCTTATTATATAAATAATACTGGCCTTACTGTGTATTCGTCGTTCTTACACGGTACCATCTAAAAAGACTGAGTTTTTCAGACTTTCTGTCCCTTTGGTTACTATTATATATTTTCAGTTCAGCTAGGCTTGTTCAGTTGTAAAATGCCTTATGAGACCGGCCCCTTAGGTGACATATCGCTCGGCAACGACAAACAGCGTCCCCGCGCAGCCAGCTGGGCTCCTAAGATTTCTAAATCAATATATACTTAATAAATTATCAGCCTACCGCGTACGCCGGGGGTTGTTCCTAAAACGCGGAGTGCGGAGTGCGGAGTGCGGAGTGCGGAGTGCGGAGTGCGGAGTCATCAAAAAGAAAAAAAAATGAGAAATGGCAAAAAATGGCAAAAAGAAGAAAAATTAAAAACAGACGAAATAAAAATGATATAAATACAAACGAGTACAAAAATTCCATATAAATACAAATAAAATATAATAATAAAGAGGAAATTGAATATTTTTCTCTGACAACAACCCAAAATAATTGGAATAAGAAATAAATGAAAATCGATAAAAACGAGAGCATTTTGTGATCCGTAATGAGTACAAGGTTCTGGGGGTTATTCTTTTTTCCAGAGTTTTAATTATTTATTTCATTTCTGATGCACTGTTTGTGTCACAACTTGCGTTCGTGACGATAAAATGCAAGCAAAATGTAGCTGAGCCAATCAGAAGTAGAGGTCCCCACATACACACGAAGATAAAATCGTGCAAATTCTGGTCTAATTCCTGTAAACGAATTTGTGCCAGGTTTAGCACTCGAACAGATGTCACGTCACGAGCACGTTTACGGTTAAGCCAGCCATGTCTGACACTGGTCAAGGTTAGCCGATTGATATGTTATTGGACACTGCTTTTCCTTTGAGGGGTTCCTTTAGCTTTGTTTAAAATGACGATTAAAATGAATATTAATTATTGTCTTAACCCTAGATAAGGAACATCCGCTGGTGATAAGCGACGAAGAAAGGTAAGTCTCTTTGTAAGATTATCCCTCAACTATAATTACATCGCTCAATATTGAGTCATAAAAAACATATTTAGTACACACACAATTAATAATTCTCTCTACTTTCGCTTTTCTTAGTTCTTCGCGTCACTCGCTATCAGTGAATTCATCGCCAAATCAAAGGTGTTTTCGGTTAAGTGTGACTCATCACTATTTCCCTTCGCTACGGTGGATAATCAAGTGTCGATTATATTACAGCATGAATGACAACAAAACTATTTCTTCAGTAATACAAGCCATAATTTCTCCTAATTGTGCATTTTAAGCAGTAGTAAGTGATAAAAGACCCAGCAAAGGATGTTTTAAGTGAAAGCAAACGAAACGAGATGCTGTGATGTTTCAAAATAAATCGCCAAGTGCTTTATTAATTATTATGTCCTAATAATTGTACGCCATCTTCGTGCGTGAAATCAACATCGTGGGAACCTCTACTTCTGATTGGCTCTGCTGCATTTTGCTTGCAAGAATTTTATGTCATGTACTGCGGAGATAACTATCGCTACGAACTCAAGTTGTGATAAACAGTGCATCAGAAATGATATAAGATTAAAACTGAAAAAAACAAAAAAAAAAAAAACAAAAAAACAAAGAATAACCCAGAGAAACCTTGTACTCATTACGGCTCACAAAATGCTCTCGTTTTTATCGATTTTCATTTATTTCTTATTCCAATTATTTTGGGTTGTTGTCAGAGAAAAATATTCGATTTCCTCTTTATTATTATATTTTATTTGTATTTATATGGAATTTTTGTACTCGTTTGTATTTATATCATTTTTATTTCGTCTGTTTTTAATATTTCTTCTTTTTGCCATTTTTGCCATTTCCCATTTTTTCTTTTTGATGACTCCGCACTCTGCACTCCACGTTTTAGGAACAACCTGCGCCAGGCAGCCATTCCGGAATTCCATATTATCGGCGTAGCGTGAAGATCCCAAAATTTTACTGATAACTTCGATTCTCTGGCCTTTGATCATGAGAACGTACCACTTTTCTCACTAAGGCCCGATTCAGACGCCGTAATTTTCATGAGCCGAACCTAATTTAATACGGATGTCTCCTAAAATAGTATACACTATACTAGGAGTTTGTCTTCAATTGAGTTCGATTCGGCGTGTGAAAATACGGTCTGAATCAATTACATTTGTAAGAACGGCTATTTTAATTTGGAACGGCTGAGGCGTTTTTTTCGCCTGGATGAGGCGGAAATTTCGACTTTGGAACGGTTTTGATTACTTACGCCGAACTTTTCAGGTGCCGAACCTAATGCATAAATTTTACCCCGAACTGTAACTGGAACCCGAACCGTACTAGGAACGCCTGTGGAACGGCAAATTAAGTTCGACGTCTGAATCAACAGGCGTAATTTTGTTAATTTGGGTTGGTCCAAATTCGAACTAAGTTTGGCTCATGAAAATTACGGCGTCTGAGCCGGGCCTAACATGTTCTATTTGCCGGGATATTATCACTGTCTGTAGATTTGTAGAATTCGATTCACTTCCTGTTATATTCGTCGCTTCAAAGATTTGATAAATTAACCATAAAATACGCGTTGTCCGTTTTGTCACCATGTACCAGGTTTGCTACTCACCGTTCGAGTTTTCATCATTTTCCTGGGCCGCTTTAGGTGGGGCTTTAGGTTTCCTTTTTCTTCCCACTACATGTGCAACGCTTCCAGCTACTTTGTTCATCATCTTGCTAATATCTCGCAGTTCGTGTCAGTTGTCACCAGATCGCTCAGCGCGGCTCTGCCAAGCCCCGTGGGGCTTGTAATGTCGGTCTTCCCCTTCGTATTTTTATATAAGATTTCAGCTTAATCAAGCCTTACAGAAAATTGTAATGAGGTAAGTTAACAAGCTTAACTTATATTTGGCCGAATCTTGAGATGGATTCAAGTGACCGCGCTTAAAACAACCCAATGAGTAATTTAGACGTTTACGCGGATAAATCAGCCATTTTGAAAATGGAGCAATTTGTTTGTTTGGGAATTGCGATGTCAAATAACTTTGTTATATCGGGTATCTGTACGAACTTTGAATGGTGAAGGTAATTTAGGAGGCCAAACATTACAGCTGAGCTAGAAAGCGAGTAATCGCGTTTTTAATTTTCCACACATTTTCCTACTAGTCTTACAGGCAAATGCAACACTCCTGTTAGTTGGATAAAAGGCTGCCATGTTGAGGAATACGTATACAAAAACGGAAAGGTCTAGAATTTAGGGCTCACGTGTACTATAGGTAGTGTATACCGACATATATCAGTCAATGGTTGGTAGATATATCGGTCAATAATAATAATAATAATAATAATAATAAATTTACAACTTTGTACTAAGTTTTCACTATAGTTAACGGGCTACGCTCAAGCGCCCCGTCATACTATTTTACTATTTTAACTGTGTATAGCATACAAAAGTTGTAACTGCTGCATAATAATAATAAGTAATGGTAATAAGATGGAGTGGAGTCCAATTCAGTTTGTAATCATACGAGTGATGACAAAATCGGACGACCATGCATCGCAGTGGAAGTCCGATTTGTTTATCATGAGTATGATTACAGACAGAATTGGACGACACAAAGTCTTATTACCAATTAATCATTAAAATTACAATTTCTGAGAAAAGAAGAAGAGCCAAGTTATAAAAGGGAGGGAAATTTTGCATTAAAAGACTGACAAAGGAAGTATAAATTGTTTAATGTTGCTCTGAAAATTGACTACGATCAGAATATATGGTGATTGAAACCAAGGTTATGATTGGTTGATTTAAAGTACAAATTTGAATGTGATTGATTGATTTAAACTACTGCTTTGAATGTGATTGGCTTATTGAACTCTCCAATAACAAACTGTCCGATAACAACTTGCCACATGAATTACTGGAAAATAGGAGTTTTTTAAACTAATCACAATCGAGGAAATTGTAATTTTTATGATTTATAATAATTACATAATAAAAATTTAATTTAACATTATTCATCCAATATTTACAAAACAATAAATAATTGCCAAATTATTAAGTTATGAACTATGAAAAAACTATATTAACTATCCCTTTGTTATAAATACTTATCTAATAACTTTCACTTGCTATCAATTTCATGGATTGAAAATAAATCAAATACATAAGAAGAAAACAAGATAATGGCTCAGCTTCCAAAAAATGTGACAAAAACTAGGCTAAAAACTTGCTTCATAAAAGGTCTAAAACATCGTATTAGGTATAAAATAATGTACGTCGACTACAAAACTGCTAAACACTTCTTGGCTCAGTATTCCTCAGTATTCCTGGCTTTGGCTAGAGTTCCCCACAAATAGCATGTCCTTTTTCAATATCCAACAACTCAAAATGAACTCTCCTAGAAACTCGCGAGTCTCTTAAGCAAAATAATGCTGATCTCAGCAGCACAAAGGACACTAATAATAATAATAATAATAATAATAATAATAATAATAATAAATTTATCCTGGGAGGGGGGCACTTCCTAGTAATAGGCTAATGGGGATGTGCCACTGGATGGGGTCGCATTTTCACGACTGGATTGACTACAATGGGGTTGCATTTTCAATAGAGTTAATAGAATGGGGTTGCACATTTTCAGGATTTTGGGGGTAAATGTACCAGAAAATTTGCACTATAGGTGAAAAGTAAAGTGTCCTACATTTACTTTAACAAATGTGTCAATTCATTTTAGGATTACCTACTTAAAAGACTTTAAGAAAGTGACTAAGTTGGGATCACGAAAAATTACATTTGCCCAAAAGTGACTAAGATGGGGTCTATAATCGGCCACAGAATAGACTATAATGAGGTAGGGGTTCTGAGAGGCCAGCGGCACATACCCAGCAGAAATTGACCCAAGTAACCCCCCGGGATATTTATATAGCCCTTATTCCAAAAGTCCACAAGCACTTCACAGTAATTTCAAATATTAAAGCTAACTATAAAATAGTACAATTAAAAGTTGGAATTGCACACCCTTAGCTCCAGTGGAAGGGCATTCCAAAGGTGAGGGGAATTTTAAATTGAAAGAATGTGTCTTCAGAAGCTGCATATTTCCTGATCTAAGGCTACGGACAGCAGGTCTATTAGGGTCTAACAATTCCTGAAAATAAACAGGTGCAATACCATTCACTACTTATATATATATATATATATATATATATATATATATATATATATATATATATATATATATATATATATATATTTGGCCTTGCATCGCTGATCGATCGGGGAGTAGTAACGTGATCCTGGTTGCAGAAAATGTGTGAAATTGTCTCCTAGGACCTTACCATAAAAATAAGGCCACACTGTGTATGTGTTGTACAGTAAAAATATGTGTCAACCCAGTGTGGTTGGTTCAGTGGCCTAGTGGTTAAGGCATCCGACCGGTAATCTGGAGACCCAGGTTCGATTCCTGGCTGAGCCACATTTTCACTTAATTACTTAGTTGATGATTTCTGTTCCCAAATTAACCTTGTCTGTTTGTATTTCTCAGAAATCGCTAATGAATCGCCATCCAAACGGGAATAGGCTGGTGATCCTAAGTAATTAAGGCAATCAGTTGCTAATATATCCCCTCCCTACCTTACTGTACTATATATATATATATATATATATATATATATATATATATATATAGACGGTTGAAGGCGCTTCCTGGGCCAACAAAAGATGCAGAACCAAAAGGATCACTGATGATTCACAGTCCTGATTCAGCGAATGATAAAAAACAGTTAAAAAGACCGAAAATGGACAACTTTTGGTTCAAAAAAGATAAAAATTTAAAAATTTATGAATAAATAACGTTTCGATCTCTCGACCTTCGTCAGTTACAAACAGAATGTTAAAAACCTACAACTTAAATATGATTTTACAACAATGGTTACAAATTACATACGGGTTACGTAACTCAGACAATGAAACGAAAAACAATAGGTCTACAAAAAGTATGAAACGACTACGGTAAATTAACAGGATGCGGAATAACAACAATAATAGAACTAGTGATAAATGTTATGTAATTGTCGCAGCGCAACAGGTTCTCCATCAAGGGCCTCTGAATTATCATACATGTCAGTATCATAACAAAATCCCTAAAGAGGGCCCTTAAACAATAAGTAATAATTTCCCAACAAAGAGCCTTTGAATGACCTAGCTAGCACAAAAATAATAGAATCCCCAAAAGAGGGCCCCTGATCGCTGAAACAACTACAAGTGCTAAAGATTACAATTAATGAGTCGGTACACACTGACTTGTTAAAATATATAAAAATAAATTCACTGCCAATATGCACCTTAAGAAAATCGCAACCTATTGTCCAAACTCTGCTGAAATTAAGTATAATGGATGCGGTTTTTTGAATGAAATTCTTGTCTTTTATTAAGTCCATAAGGTGAAAGGGAAAACTGCGCACTCCAGTATGCTTCTTTCGTAATTAATAGCTGTTCAGTGTTTTTGGACGTGTTAGTTTGGATTTGATCGATACATTGAAATGTAAAGTCCGATAGCACGTGTGGAGTTCGGTTGAAGTATGTGGCGACCTCGCAAGTCTTCTTATTGGTTCTCATGGACGATTTGTGATTTCTAAATCTAACTTTAAATTCCGTGGTGGTCGATCCAACATACTGGAGATTGCATTTCTTACAATGAACCAAATAAATCACATTTGAGGAATTACACGAAAGTTTCTGCTGAACAAAATAGGTTTTACCAGTTTGTGCGCTAGAAAAAGTTTGAGAGTTGATAAAGAAGTTCTTGCAAAGATCGCATCTAGATTTATCACATGTGAAACAGCCGGCTGTGGATGCTGTATTTGATTGAAGCGAGCTCTTACTGCACTTAGAAGGTGCCAAAATTTCTTTGAGGTTCTTAGGTCTGCGAAAAGATGAAATAATATAATTCGGTGGGAAAAGCTCCCTAAGTTTTGGAGATGAAAGCAAAAGATGAATATGCTTTTTGATTAACCCATTAATAGACGGTAAATTGGGATTATATGTGAGAACAAAAGGAAAAATCTTTTTAGACTTCTTGACTTTGGCTTTAAGAGAACCAATAAGGAGACTTGCGAGGTCGCCACACACTTTAACCGAACTCCGCACGTGCTATCGGACTGTAACAAGCCTAGCATTAGAGTTCAGCATGTATTGCAGGTGCTGGATCTTATACTTGGTAAGGCCATACAGGAGTGCAGTACAATTATCTAACTTAGAAGTCACAAAAGTGTGCACCAAAGTCTTAGCAGTTTCCATACTGAGAAACTTTTGAATTCTTGAAATTGACCTACCAGTAATAATCAGTTGATAGTCGGTGGATGGTCGATTGATAGTTGGTTAATGTATCAACCAATGTAAAGTTCAGATATTGATTGATACATGTAAATCAAGGTTTTAGCCAGAAGGGTGTCCAGGCATCCTGTTGACGTCCACTTTTAGAAGAAATTCAAGGAAAAGTCACTTTATCTCTTATAATTTAATGGGAAAACATGCCTGCTGGATGCCCAGTTTTCAATTTCTGGCTAAAATTTTGAAGCCAATCAATACATCAATGATATCAGTTCACTGCTACTCCACCAATGCTTCACCAATACTTTACTGAGTATGACAGTCAACTACCAATTGATTGTCAACTGACATATTAAATTTGTTATGGAGATACGAGTGCTTGTGGCAAGCACTGTTTCAGTACAAATATTTATCACACAATGAACACTATTGTGTAGCTGGTTGATGTCTAAGTTGTTGCAAGAGTGCATGCAATGTAATGCAGTTCCATCCTTAATCTCATCCTTGGATGTTGCCTTCAGCAAGTTTACCTGTACTACATGTACATCCATAGCACTATCAACCCTGCAGGGCTACCTAAAGGAACAAATATTATTGTGAATGTCACCATGGTTTTGAGAATACCAGAAAAAAATCCCCTCATAAGTCATTAGCCACCGAAAGAATACTTGCAAATTCTCTTAGGCCCAGTTCAAACGTCGAACTTCACATGTGCCAAATATAATGCAAATGAGCGAAAACAATAGATTTTTCTAATTTGCATTGGATTCAGCACATGTGAAGCTGAGCCTTACCTTTGAGCTTAAGAGGCCTTTTTAGGGGTAGAAGCAACAAGTGACATGGCTCCGAAAACAGGCGACAATCTTCTCCCTAAACACCGACAACCAACAGAAATTGGCAGAAAATGTGCAACAGTTTGCGACAGCGACAATTCACTTTCCATTCCTCTTTGTTTTCCTTGCGACAGCAACATTAGTCCCTAATGAACGAAGCAACAGACAGAGTCATAAACAGCCAACAAAGTGACACCAGACCACCCCTTGGAAGGCCTCGTTAATGTCTGTGATGTTTTCCTTGAGGTCATGTACTGGCTCTGATTTTGATTGCTCACACCTCTGTCAGGTTGCTTTATGGTGACATTTGTGGTAGTGTGTACAGTCAGATCCAGATATGCTGTTATCATAGACTGTAAAACAGTCAGTTTCTGTTTTCATTTGCTGAAGGCGCGAATTCTCGAGTGCAAGCCTCACATGCCTGCAGGGTCTCTCCAGTCTCACTCTATGTTTTCACTCTCGCTCCAGACCTTTCACTTGATGAGACCTCAAATTCAACCAATGTAAAAGCTGTATGGCTGTTTTGCAGTCTACTGTTATCAGTGGCATTTTGCTAGAGCCAACACTCAATAGAGTTGGCATGGTTTCTGTTTAAAACAATCAAAGATTTATTAGGTAACAAGACTGCATTGGGATATGTTAAAATAAATTCCTGGCAGTTAAGCCAATGCAAACTCTAGAATTACATTTTGTTTATCCTGAATGATTTGTTTTTGATATACATGTGTGTTAATTTGTTGCAGTTGATAGCTGTGGCAAATTGGGAGGTGACAAAAAACTGTAAGCATGTACACTAAGTATTTCCAAGTGATTCTCGCTATTTTTCTTCATATTAATGTGCTGGCTTTTGGTCAACATAACTCCCACGCTGATGTTATCAATAACTGCACCAGTTCAACTTCTTGCATCCACACCTATGAACAAGTCTACCAAAGCTTCACAAAGTCAGGGGGCAACAGTTATAATATCTCGTATGCCTTATACCCTGGGAGGTTGAAGCTATCTTCTGTCCATGTGTTTGTAAACTTGTATAGATTAGGACCAAACAAAACTAATGACTCTACACCAGCAGAGTACACATGGAGTATGTCCTGTTTGTATGCCACCATACCTTCTGTGGTTCTGGAGGTCTTGTCCCTTGGCGCTATCCTGGTAACTCCGCAAACTCAGGATCTCAATTTACAGATTCCTCTATTTTGCTGTAACATGTCAGAAGACAAAGAGGAAAGAAAAAGAAAAATTGATGAAATACTAACCAGAGCAATTGCCGATGTAAGTTATTGAGTTGAATGAGATAATTACATGTATAAGGCCATTTGTTTGGGTGGGCTAAGCGGGACAGCTGGTGCTAGCTGTTGTTTGCAAAAAAAGTTCTTAAGAACGATTCACTTCTGAAAGTACTTAATGCATCTGAATACCATGATTTCAAAGTAATTTAGGAGTAGCAGATTTGGTTTTATCTATTATTTATTTATTTTATTAGCTTCGCCAGAGACCTGGCAGGGACACTACAACAGCTTGCGCCAATTACTGTAGGCCTGTAACTGCAAATCCCTCCCCCATAACCACATTCTAGTAGAGATAGACCACCACACCGGGGACTACATCCCATACTCTTTTTCAAACAGTGCGTGGGTTCTTTAATGTCCCACAGAATCAATTAATGGAGTTGGTAAATGAAGAGGTGAATGATCATCACAGTTATGAACGCTACTAAAGCAGTAGCAAAAAGAAGCCTGAAAAAATCCAGGCTTGTGCAGGATTCGAACCCTTCACCTCTGGTATCACACATGTCATGGGTTCAAATCCTGCATGTTCGAATCCTGCATGTTCGAATCCTGCATTTTTGCTATTGCTTTAGTACCATTCATAACTGCAACGATCATTCACCTCTTCATTTCTTAATCTGCAGTTATCCGCATTTAGTATATACCACAAAAGTGAATAGTGCTTTTCACATGCTGTGATTGGTTAACTCAGAGGTGATTAGCAAGTACTATTCACCTTTGAGCAGCCGGTGCATGAGATTTTACAATTTCTGACCGCTTGTTGGTATATTGTTACACATAGAGTAATGTTTTGGTCTGCTAATTCACCTTGTGTGTCAGTGAAAGTGGTGGATATTTACCTTGCCAATTCGCGGCTCGGTAAATATCTACCACTATTCACCTCCACTTCAGTGAATAATTGTTAAATATTCATATTTCAGAGTTGATGAAGGTAAATTGGCCACTGTGAAGGAATTTCGGTGATGTTTTGAGTGTTAGCCCTTCGTCAAAGTGGAATGGAAGCGAGTGTTTACGGGAAAAAATTTCACCCCTTTGCAGCTAAAAAGTGCAAAATTTAGTGTAACACTTTCAACCTATTCAAAATACATATATTCTCATGTCCTGCTCTTGAAACATTTCTTCCGGCACTAGTTGGGACAATTTGATCTTAAGAAAGGTGTCTCCTCTTGTCGCTGTCTGTGCATCTTGGGGACTTACTAAAAATACTCAGGTTTGTAAAGGCCGATGCATCCTAAAATAAAGGTATTTTTGTACTCAGGTTTACAACTGCAACGAAAGCAGATCTTACAGATGGCCTATATTTGTTCCAAAACAAATAGGGGAAGGGCTAACCATGCCTTCATTAACCCCTCAATTTAGAAAAAATTCTGAAACAGTCTGAAAAAGTAGTTATAAGACTAATACATTCAGTTGTTACTAATTTTAAAGATTTTTAAGATATCTCTAGAAAATGCATGCTTACCCCCAAATTTATTTTTGGAGTCCAATAAATTATAAACTGCCATTGCTAAGATCTGTTTTTCCCACACAGTTATTTATCAGGAGGTCACTTCTTATCTTCATGTGTCTTGATCAAGTGGTAATAACCAAAAGAGAAGTTGAAGTCCTGAATTTTTTTTCAGGCTTCTTTTCGCTATTGCATAAATTGCGTTCACGACTGCGAGGATCATTCTTCATTTGATTTCATTTCCGCAGTTCATATATGATTCATTTCATATATCATTCACTTTATTTAGACTGTTGTTTGTATCTTCCACAGCTGCAGGATATGGCTGTTAGTCCTGGTATTCGAGATCCACAGTTGAATACAGCAGAGTGTGTTATACAGGGACATAAGCCAAACATAGATGCCCCTGGAATGAGTCCTTACATCAAACTAATTCTGTGGTGTTCCTTTTTCTCCGTTATGCTACTTGGTCCTATAATAGCTTTCACTGCCTTTGATTTGCTGGGGTTATTATCTAACGTCATTCAAAAAGAGAGTTGTGTATGCTGTACGAAAGAATTTGATGATGGCTTGAAGCATAGTTGTAAGTATTGCTGTTTTAATAAACATGCTGCTTGTTATAACAGAGAGGGGCCACTGATTTGTTCTGCAAACATTCTATGTCATTTCTTTCTGCTGATTGAGCTATTAATTGTTTTAACTCTGTATTTTTCGAAAATTTTAGAATTTAAAAATGTCCCACATGAAATTTACATACAAGTGGCATCTATTATTCTTGAAGGTATTGTATTATGTGTTTTTCAGTGTTGTTCCAAGTGTAAGTTTTGTAAGGAGGTCAAGGGCATTTCATGTTACAGAAGATGCATCTTTATTACTTGCATAAACTTGCTCTCATATCACCTTTGCTGGCTTATTGTTGGTAGGGACTTAAAGCATCGACGACGAGGAACGGCAGTGGCGACGGAAAAACCGAGAAAATACTGGGGAGAGGACGCGGTTGTGGAGTGAACTTGAAAGCAGTTAAGCAGCCGCCGAAGACGCCAACTTCTCTCGAGATTCCTTCCTTCCTTCGCGTTCAGCCATTTTAATGATGATATGACCGATGTAGATTTTTTACTGTTGTACAAACTGAATACGTCAACAAATCAGTGCTAGAAAACGACAAGTGTTTATCGGAGATTAGATATCACATTTTTAGCCGAGGTAATGTAATAAAATAAAATAAAATAAAATAAAATAAAATAAAAATCACCAATATATTACCTAGAAGTAGCGACTAGATTAACATGAACTCAATTGAAAAGTTCTGCATCGAGGGCCGGGATTTGCGAGAAACGCTTTAGCAGTACGAGCATGCATGTCAATTTCCATATCTTTACATCTAGGAATTTGAACTGAAAACTACGATATGATAGAGAATTTTCGACGTTAGTTTCGAGCAACACTGATGACTAGTTATTTTTCTCGGCCAGGTTTAGTGTAAATTAACAGCTCTAGTATGTCTTATTTCGAATGCGAAAAAGTAATGTTAGAGAGAACTGTCGATAAACAGTGTGAGACTCGCAAATTTATCATTTCTAATTTCGGAGGCATCGGCGCTAGCTTTTTGTTTTGAAACAGCCGACTGATGAACGTTTTTAAGCTTATAGTTTGGGGAAGAAAATCAGGCAACAACTCGATGATTCTATTCCTTGGTATCTTAAGGTATCAATCCATATTAAAATTATCAATTTGGGGGCAAAAATAGAGCTAAAATATGTGAAATGCTACTCACGTTTTCACTCAACGCCAAACTAAGCTTTCTCACGTCGGGCCCCGAAGCAGAACGTCAAAATATTTCGCGCCAGACATGCGCAATGCGACATTTGGGTTTTCCCTCACAGTCTCACGTCCCGGCCTTCCCCGTTGCCGTTCCCGTTGTCGATGCTTAAAGGGGCAGTGTCACGCTATTGTACCATAACTTTAAAAGGCTTAAAACTGCCAATGCATCAATGGAAACCTTAAAATAATGGTCTAGTTTTGTTGCCAACGACATTAGCCCTGCATTGACACTATAAACTCCTGTATTCCTTCTAAGATGACGAGGATGGAAATGGATTGAAATTTGAAAAAACTTGCCAGTTTTTTCAAAATTTCAAGCGATGCATTGAAAAATCACCAAAAAAATTATTATGGTTAGCTCTCCCTGCTAAAATTTCATTGGAATTCATATTGCTGATTCTGTAGGAGCATTTTTTGCACGATAACAGGAAAAAGGCAGTAATTTTGGCAGAATTGAACTAAAAACAGCACAAATACCGGTGACAGTGCTCCTTTAAAGTCCCTGGTATCATGATCAACCCGGCCTGGGGTCTGACTGTTTTGTTTATCGCCTGTGTTGTTGGTGTTGCTTTACTCTTTTCACTAAAACAGATTTGTGATGCCATTAGCGAAGGTGATCGTATTAAACGCTGTTTCACAATTCCAGCTCTCTTTATAGGTCTCTGTCTAGTTGCTGTTATGACGGTGTTGGCTGGGCAGTCATTTTATGGAAGGGAGACTGCTGAAGATGTGATAAAAACCGTGTTGTTGTATGTTGTTGGAGTAATTTCGTGGATATTCAAGAAAGACCCTTCCGATCCGAATAACCCAAATCCTAATCAAAGTGAGTCTAACTCAACAACCCAGGGTCACCAGGGTACATCCTCTAACCCCAACCGAGGTAATCCCTCTTCCTCTAGATCTTCGCCCCTGGAAGGCAATGAAATGGAACCCAAGGAGAACAAGAAGAAACACTATGGGTGATTCTTTTGAAACGGAAGAGCAGAAAAAAAAAAACTCTTAGAGCATAAGGTGTAAGACAAGAAAATCCATCGTTGGATTTGAAAGTGACCTTTGTAACCGTCTACCCCCTCCCTCAGTGCTCCTTGAAAACATTTATATGTTAGACTGTAGTCCTGGCCAAGAACGCTTGCTTAGATCGAAAGTTAAAACCAACCTTAATCAAATGTCGAACGAATCGTCTCCGAAAATTGGTATCTAAAATTTCAAATAAAGGGTTTCTTTTTAGGTTGGGGTTGACGCAGTGGTGAGAGCGCTCGCCTTCCACCAATGTGTCCAGGTGTCCTAGGAAATTTAGACCCCCCGGTCCAAATAAGTGGGCTGAGTTTGTTGGTTCTCTACTCTGCTATGAGCAGAGAGGTTTTTCTCCGGGTACTCAGGTTTTGCCCCGCCTCAAAAACCAACATTTCTCCCACACGGCCCCAAAAGCTTGCAGCTTTAAATTGTAACCGTGTATAAATAAAGTTTCTTTGCCTTTTTTTGTTTTTCAACCGTTTCTCCCGGTGATTCTTGCAGAGTTTTCAAAGCAGTGCTGTTTGTTAATTCCTTTCAAAATATGTAGGTGGCTGGAATGCCTGAAAGGTAGTATTTTGATTGCTGTGTAACGATTTTGTAGTTTAAAAATTTTTATTGCCGATTTTGTTGGCACTTGGATTTATTGTAAAAAAGCACAATGGCTATCATTCAGATACTAGATGGGAGAAACTTCATTGCACATTTTATCAGCATATATTGTTGCTAAGGAAAATTTGCAGATGCTGTTTTTTAACAGCAAACATTGCCCGGTGGCGTTTCGTGGCCTTTAATAGTGAAATATATGAAAGTGAACGTGTGAAGTTTGCGTCTGTGTAACTAGCCCCGGACTCCATCCGCGCAGCTCAGCGGAAAAAGATCTTGAATTTCGATTATTTCGTCCAATCAGGGATATTTCAGCCTTGCTTATAAACTTGTGCAAGTAATCATTGTTTACTTGTTGTTGAAGCAAATGTATAAAGTTACCTGCTTGTAAATTTCCAGAAATCGGAATTCCAAAAAATTGGCCCAAATGGCCTGCCTACCTTGCACTTTAGGGTCCTTTAGGGCTTATATGATATGAGGCTTACAAAACTCTCCATAACAATAATATGATAGTTACGTTACTCCATGAAACTAGTCAACAAACTGGACTCGGTGTCGCCCCAACATATCCCGCAGTTATCACGTGGGGTTATAGATTATGGTTTAGTAATTGTTAGGGTTACATGCATACGATAAATCATACTGTAAATGCTTACTGTATTCTCTGTGGTGGTAAATAAAAGTCAGACGTACGCTTGGTGTAGTCTTAATATAATTATGTTTGTGTGATGTCCTCTGGACTTCACCGACACATACTATGTAGAGTATGTAGACTTACTTTGCACACCCCCCAAAATACCCACACTGAACCACATGGGGTACGTAGACAGGCCAAGATGTTTGCGAGGAAACAAGGTTAAAAGCACCCACTTTTCAGAAAAACAAAAACAGCTTTAACCTTTTTAATTAGTTTTATAAAAAAGCGTGCGTATCCCCTAATTTTCTTTATGGAATCCAGTAGCCCCTTTTACAAAAGTTACAAACAGCTTTTGATAAATTGTTAAAAATTAATCGTGTTTGTAACTTCCCCTAACTTCCTGAATTTTAAGAAGTGCGTTCCCTTTGATTTCCTACATACCAATAAGCCATGAGTGACTTCCTCCATTTTGAATCTCGTTGAAAGCAGTAAATTGTAGGAAATGGTTTGCTGTATCAGGGTTTCCAAATCTCGCAAATCCCCGATCGTCTGGGATGGTCGGGGACAAATCGGGAAAATCGGGAAGGTTTCTATTTTGCCGATGCGTCCCAGATTTCTGCGGTGGTCGTTATCTCGGCATAAATCTAGGACGGTCGGGAAATATTGATATCCCCGACCTGGGATTTTCCCGACATATGAAAACCAAGCTTTAAGGATCCCAAAGGGACTCAAGTCACTCAACTAAACAAAACAGAAAGCACCATTCACCCACCAATCGCTCAAGTTGTCAACCGAAGTTGACGATTCCACTGAGGTGTCTGTCCTTTCATTCTAGGTGTCTCGGTAGCAACTCCGTATCTATACTGAGCATGTAATGTCAAAAACGACATACAAACCTGGCCCCATTTGTTCAAAGACCGGATGACTCTATCCAACGGATAAGTCGCTATCTATTATTTAGGAGAGCAGAGTTGGCGCAGTGGTGAGAGCGCTCGCCTCCCACCAATGTGTCCCGGGTTCGATTCCCGGACTCGGCGTCATAAGTGGGCTGAGTTTGCTGGTTCTCTACTCTCTGGTTTTCCCCTCTCCCCAAAAACCAACATTTGATTTCATTTGATTTATTTTGGAGTTGATTTGATTTAGTCTCCCCAATTAGTAAAGCATCTGTGCTCGGCTAAGTACATTTGAGACTTAAATAAAGTGATTATTATTATTATTATTATTATTATTATTATTATTATTATTATCAAACGGATAAAATGTATCAGTTTTAATACACTTTATCCGTTGGATAGCGACTTATTCGCTGGATAGAGTTATCCGGTCTTTGAACAACTGGGGCCTGATAACTACTTCTTACAATACTTAGCAGCTCAACCGTATTATTCTAAAGTATTTTGACTATCAGAAAAGCACTTTTGAACTGACTTTGCAATGTGGCAGTACTTTCCAAACCTGGAATGCGGGATAAATAACATGACTTTAAGCTACCTGAGAGCTGAGCTTTGAGCCGCTTGAAATTAACTTTACTTCTGTAACGAACGCGAGACCCAACAACAATCGGAAATTCTCCCGATATAACCAGGGTCACCAGCGTCGATGTAAACACTTGTCGTGGTGGAATACATTCCGCTGTCATGAGATAATTATTGAACGCGTCAAGTGTCTGTTAACAACACGTTCATCTTCTCAGGAACTGCATGATCTACAGAAATAAGAGCCCCGTAATTCCAGCAAGAACCCCCAAAAACAACCCGCTCCAGTGCATCGACCGGTTAGCTGTCAGTTGATAGAGCACAGGACCACCGTGCGGGAGGTCGCGGGTTCAAACGGCCCGGTCGGACCAACGCTCAGGGTCTTTAAATAACTGAGGAGAAAGTGCTGCCTTTGTAATGACAACTGCAAATGGTTACACTTCCTAGTCTTCTCAGATAAGGACGATAAACCGTTGGGCCCCGTCTCGCACAAAGGACGTGATGAAACCTGGCTGTGACCACCCCAGATGTCCAACTCTCAGCACGAGTGGCGCAATCTTCTAAATGGTGACTAATCGATGAGACCACATAAGAATAATGATCGACAGTAGTCAAATTGAAGGAGTTCAACTGCTGAAACTGGTAAAAACTAAAGTTGTGTAGCTCTTTTAAATTCCTCAGTTTTCACAGAGAGTGAGTTTGAAAAATCGCCTGTATAGTGATAGTGTCACCGAGCCACTGGCCATTGTAATTACTTGGTAATTACAGTCTGTCCGGGCCTCGTTACAGTTCAAAATGGAAAGAGCAGTCTCCGACTCTCATCAGTGTTTGCACTTATCACTGGCACCCGTAATCCCCTTGTTAAGATAAACAACAGAAACATGCCCATAGAGATCTACTAACCAATGCAACGACTAAGTGAAGACGGCATGCTGCGCACAAACCGAACTGGAACACTTCATCTTCTTTTACCATCAAAATATCGACAGCTGACAGCAGGTGGCTACTGATGGTGCTTCACTTCGAACTAAGAACCACGCCGAGCTCGTTTTTTAGTTATTGTCGTTTAAAGCTAAAATTAGGGGTGTTCTGAACTAGTTAAAGTGTTGTTATGGTAACCTATTATGTCGAAAAAATGTTTCATAACGTTTTCACAAATAAGGGGCATTTGTTTGATACCAATATAAAGGTAATAACGTATAAAGATTGGTAGTAAGGAACGGACCATTATTTTTATGGAAGGGGGAGGGGGTGGAAAATATTGAAAAAAATTGTTTGCAGGGCTTAAAAAGACATAAATTACATGCAAACATGATATGCATAAAAAAATAGTTTGCATAGAGGTCAGAGAAACTTGTAACCTTATAGTGAAAAAAAAAATTCAAAACTGAAATTTAAACTAAAAGTATGTAGTTGTTTTTAGACAGGATACAGGACTCCATTAAAATCAACACTTTATTTGACCAAATTGGAGCACCAAATATTGCATGAAATAAATAATTGAAATAAACATTTTCTTAAAAAATTTTTTTTAAATGCTAAACTAGTGAGCAACACTTCTGTGAACTGTAGTTGTAAAACTTGCAGTTTATTCCCCGACGCGTTTCGTCTAACTAGCGTAGACGTCTTCAGGGAGTTTAACAAACGTACACTAAACAGGGGCACCCAACGACAAATTTCGGTAGATATCTGTTCGGTGGAGGGTAATTCGCCTTGGGTTTTCGGCGTCGATTAAAGAGTACACTCGAATTTTCTTAACTAAAACGTGGCCTAAAAGATTCGCAATTGGAAATCATAGCCCCTAAGGTTTTCGGAAAGGTGGTAATTGCTGTTTTTTGGCAGTCTAAAACGTCAGCTAGCATTTTCGGAAAGAAAATAGTTCCCTAGAAAGTTCGTGGAAAGTTCATTTCAGCTTGCATTTTCTCAAAGGAAGATTTTGTTCCCTAAAATTTTATGGCAATTAAAATTTCATCTAGGGAATCCGAACAGATGAACTTCTTCTAGCTAATGGAAACATCACTTAAAACAGGCTTCAAACACCAGAAGGGACTTGAAAATTCCTTTCTACAGCTTTTGGTTGATTTGGCTCCTTGGGTGCCCCTGACTAAACACCTGTATATATATATGCTTTTGGTTGATTTGGCTCCTTGGGTGCCCCTGACTAAACACCTGTATATATATATATATATATATATATATATATATATATATATATATATATATATATATATATGTATGTATGTATGTATGTATGTATGTATGTATGTATGTATGTATGTATGTATGTATGTATGTATGTATGTATGTATGTATGTATGTATGTATGTATGTATGTATGTATGTATGTATGTATATATATATATATATATATGTATATATGTGTGTGCCGCGTTAGCAACTATTTCTCAAGGAACACAACCCACAAACCGTGGGCCCTCAAAATTATTTCACGCCTTGTGTAAATAACACAACTTCGCCTGTCCCCTTTCGTAAATCCGGTCACACCTTTGTCAGTGGGTTGTGTTCCCTGAGAAATAGTTGCTCACACGGAACACATATATATATATACAAGCGTTTAGTGTTTGGTTAAAAAAGATCGGAAAAAAATTGTTTGCATAACAAAAATGAAGTTTGCAGAGGAAAATTTTTCATACTCCCCCCCCCCCCCCCCTCCAGAAAAATAATGGTCGGTCCCTAAAGATACATCAAAATAAAAATGCTGGAAAGAGCTGTAATCCGTTGTGAGCCACCTTAAACTCATCAAAACCCTTTTTGGTGGCAACGGTATGGCGCACAGCACTGTAATTGCCACTTATATATTTCTTATTTCTTATTATATCTCTCACTTAGTACGCGCACTGTGATTAGTCAATTTTGCGGGCCGAATTCTACAGTAAGATCCGCTTAACCTCAACTAGTTTTCTTTCACGCGCGATGGATTAACCTCAGAGATATAACAAATATCTTATTAACTTCGTTTTCTCGGTCCGTACTGTAAGTTACGGATCCTCGTTTTATGCGTAACTTACAGTACGGACCTCGAACTTGGTTAGTAAGAGGTACACTGTATATACCATCGGAGAATAAAACAAGGAAATCTAAAGGAAACAAATTTCTCCTCTTGATAGCAGGATACTTTATTGCGTTACTGCTATTTTCGATAGCAAAATAAAGATTATGAAAGAAACTTAATATATTTCCAATACAAATACGGGATAAATGCATTATAATATCACTTATAACATAGCGCGCGTGCTTGCCCTAACCAAGTCCTATTGAGCCGCTATGAACAAAACCTTAATTTACGCACGCCCGTGCGTAAATAAGATGACGTGAGTATTTTTTTTACCTGGCTGCAGAGTCGCCGTCCTGTTAAGCTCAGTGCACTTTTCCTTCTCTTTAAAACATGGAAGAAACCAGCGAAGAACTGCCCAATT
This sequence comes from Pachyseris speciosa, assembly GCA_016490735.1. NCBI lineage: Eukaryota > Metazoa > Cnidaria > Anthozoa > Scleractinia > Pachyseridae > Pachyseris > Pachyseris speciosa. The sequence goes on along the minus strand of JAEMWC010000413.1, from coordinate 619,186 downwards.
TTCTATCGGCATTGACCTTTTAGGCCCTGATCCAACAAGGAGCAAAAATAAAACCGAACAATCTTGCAAGTTGCGCGTTTCGCAAATTTGTCGGAAGACCAGCTGCAGCAAATTTTTGGCCGAAAGTCATTCACTGAGAACCAAAAAAGTCACCAATTGGTTATGAACAACATTTAAAGGTAAAATTTACGTTTTTGTTGTTGTTTTTAAATTTGTTCAACCTGGGGAATAAAGTACACAGTTGTCAATTGGGAATTTACCAAACAATCAAGGCGGCAAAAAATCTAAATGCGACAAATATTTTCGCAACAAAACAACTAATTAATCACGCTTTGTCTCAAAATTAAATGTTATTACCTCTTTTCTCTGTTCGTCAAAATAACAGTGTGGTGGTTGCCCAGGAGAAAACTGCAAGTTTCCTGCAGTCTTTCTTCTCTAATTGCACCGTGCACGGCTGCGTAAACATTATTTTGTACAATCAGAATCCTTGATAACTTCGGTTCTTTGACTTTTAAAGCATTTTTTAGTGACTTTTGAGTTCGTTTGGTTTTGATTTCCTCCATTTTGTCCGTACATTTTGAGCCTTTCATTCACGGTTATCGGCTAACATGGTTAACTGGATCAAATGTTTTCGCTTAAGGTGGTCTTCCACTGAAGAGCATATGAAGAAACCATGAGTTTTTTGCTAAAACTGAGTTGGGGGGGGGGGTTATTAAAACTCTTATTTCTCCAAAGATTTGATGGAGGACTGGGTATCATTATGCATGTATCTTGTCACATGACTGCTGGTCACGTGGCCATACTCGGCTCATTTGGACTCACTCTCTGGTCGGATGAATCGTTAGCGGAATTAACCTTGGAATGGCCCTAAATTATTGTGTTTTGAGTCATTTGCTGGTGCCGGAGCTCATCATCAAGGGCTGAGAAGGCTTAAACCTTGCCAATTCCAAAGAACAGCTTATTGGCACTGCGAATACAACAAACTTTGTTCGAACGCTCGCTTGAATCTGCTGACAGTTTGTTATTCGTGGACAGGGGGCCTAAAAGCAGATGTGCCTTGTCTCACCGGGCTCCAATCTTCACTGGCGGAAGTTTCATTGAATGCTGAAGGTGCCCGAACAACTTTTGGTGCAGGATTTAAGCCTGGTCTGAGACAATGGTAAATTGTTTTGGAAGAGCCTTTCCCGCTCAAAGATATGTGGAACCTCCCAGGATGCAATGGGGGCAAATTCTTGCTGTTTGGCTGCTTGGTTGAGGTTGCTGATAAAAAGGGAGCTGAGAGAGCTATTGTTTGCCTTTTTCCCTCAAACTCCTCCTTAATTTGAAAGCAGAAGAACTGTTTTGTAATGTTTACTCTCTGAATAAAGGATTGAGTCATAAAAAGATTTGTTCAGACTGCTCGTTTGCGAGGTAAGATTTTCATTTAATTCTTGTACTAGTTTTGAGCTGATATGTTGTTTACATCCTATCTGTATCCTATTACTTCGCTGGAGAAGTGCACTGTCATGCATGTTTGATTTTTTACCCTTTTCCCCATGTGTAACAAACACTTTTGCTGTGATATTGCTGGGAAAGATGGCAAAACCTGACCACAGCAATTTTTTTTGTGACCCTATGCATGTTTGTAATTTGAAACTGGCATGAAATTTGTAGATGGCAACAATTACTTTGCTTTTCATGATTTTACTTTTACCAGCTTTTTAGGGATCAAACTAGAGGTACACAAACCTTCCATAAAGTGAACCAAAATAAAGCCAATCTGCTGAATTGTTCTTTCATAACATTTGAAAGACTGATGGTAGGTATGGGCAGAAAATACCCATTTTTGGCAAAGTGAAACTTTGGAGATTTTTCTCTCTGCAAATAACCAGAGTCAGTCCACAAGTTTAGGTTCACAGCATAGATCAATACATACATAATTTGTAAAAAAAATGTTTCTTGCCTCGCTGACTAAGTGTTTCTGCTCAATTATTTTTACCGAGGAAGCACTATTAAAGATATTTGACAAAAGCTTGTTCTGTTGCTATGGCAACAAGAGACTCATTCATCGTTGCGTTTGTCATCATTCATGGAAACAAGTTGCATGATGGTAATTTCTACTGAGTTAGTTTGATTTTGGAGAAAAAGGTGGTCTTGAGTGGAAGACCCCCTTAAACCAAAGTATAGAGGGTTTTCACGTGACGTCATGAAAAAACTGAAATTCAAAAGTAAACAGACTTTTGCATTTTTATCTCCATCACGTAAAAGACATGTTAGAAATGTATCCGCTTGCATGTTTTCAGCTCGTAGGCTTGCCGTTTGTTTTGAAAATAGAGCAGTTTGAATTTTAGAGTTTTTCACAGTGCGTGACATAATGTCAACAGAGAGAACTTAGCCTTTGAGAAAGCTAGAGTAAGAAACATATGTTTTAACTCGTTTTCGGCCGCCATCTTGGTGTCCCTCAGAGGGCCTTCAAGATGGCATTTCCATACAAAACACTATAATTTTGAGTGGTACATTTTTCCGAATTACTCGAGTACGGGATATTGCAAGGCCCTGAGACTTTGGGATGTTGTTTATTTATTACTCTTCTATAATATCACAATTTCATGACTTTATCTATTGAATGGTTGATGATTTTATTTTTTTACTTGCGTGAATTAAAGGGACTATATCATCCAACGCGCATGCGCGAGTTGGTCAGAAAGCTTTTGAAAACGTTGGTCCAACTTTTTCAAATCCTGTCAAGGGTTCCAAGTAGCCGATTTCATTTAATTGAATCACGTTAATCTTGAGGAAACTTGAGGAAGTTTTTGCTCACAATTATGCACATGTCATCGGCTTCCCCGTGGGGTCGACCCCCGGGCCTACCAGGGAGATATGTGGGGGAATACAAAGGGATGGACGGGATTCTTTGCCCGAGGGTAGGGGAAAATCTTGACATTGTTCTACGATCAAAGATTAGGGGGTGGGGGAATTCACAAATTTGAAAAGGATGTCAAGAGAATTTTCTGCTGAGACACACCTTACCCAGGGGACTTTGTCTTAAGAGATTCCCGACCCCCCGGGGAAATTCCCAAAGTTTGCTTGACTGATTTTACAATCCCCCTGGCTAGCCCGGGGGTCGACCCCACGGGGAAACCGATGACATGTGCATTAGTCTTAAGTAAATACAGACAGTGCTTGTAGCAATATTTTTTTGAGATTTGGCTTTGGAAGAATTATTTTCGTGGGATCGTGATGTCTACTAGCGGCGGTCGTCGTGCTGGCAGCAAACGAAAGGGAACGCCAAGTTTGGGAACAAGGACATTAGAGGATTTGGCTAGATTGTTTATTTAATTCTTCTTGGGTCTAGGCGAAGTTAAAGTGCGGTTAACCACCGATTCCAAGTTCGCAGGGCATCTTCTTCGATGCTTTGCATTTGATGAGACATTCAAGCTAACCGGTTTGTTTTGACATGACTTTTTCTTCGTGCCACAAGGACTGACTGAAAGTCAAAGACAGCAATTAGTCTTATCACGCGTCACCTTTTGAAGTCATTGTTCAGATGGTTTGGAATCTTTCATTGCCGGGGGCATGAGCGGCAAAATAAAGAATAAGACGAAGAATAGAAAAGCGGCAGGGGCAACCAATGGTCTTTGAGGTAGTTTTTCGAGGACAAGTATTCTTGCATTGTTTTAATTGGCGTGTATATTCAAAAGTGAATTTTTTTTATAGTCGTTGCATTCACCGATTGTAAAACTAATCTTAAGAGGCCTATCATAGTTGATAAAATAATCAAATAATCAAGCTATTGATAAGACTTATTTATGTACCCCGTAGAAAATAAACCTCCCGTCTGCCAGGTCAATAAGACAGACTATGCCCACAGAGTCGGTACGAGATAGCGGCGTGCTTTTGTGCTTCAAGTGGGGTCCTTAAAAGAGTGCAAGGCTGTTCTAACGTCTACCACGGTTTCCAGAAACCATGGTGAACAGTTCATAGCCATGGCTAGCTAGTATTGCAAGTATTCAAGTAATTGGAAGGGGAGCTTAAAAAGCGATGTTCAAGATGAGTTTTTTCGTGTTTAATTAGATAATTACGGAACCAAGGGCGTGTAGATGAATAATAACACCAGGAATACATGGCGCAGAATACAGAAGTTTCACTGGCTGAATCATTGTGCTTCCACAGACTACAAAGTGCCTTGGGTTGAGACTCCACACGTTAAAGATAGAAAAAAGTGCTGCGTATATGCTAATAGGTTCGTAATTTTTGCTTTTTAATAGCATCACAAAAGAACGACACCTTTGAACTTGCCGTTCGCTCGCACCGAAATAAATAGACCTCTAAAACAGGGGGTAGAATCACACATTTGTTTGTGAGTATTCTTTCGTGTTCTGTGTTGGATGCTGTTAGTTCACACGAGCAGTGGGTGAAACATAATGTTTAATATTGGGTACCGCAGTACAGCAATGTTTATCAGAGGTTGACTCTCTCTTTGGAGTTCAGTGGTAAATGCCTCAGGATTCCATGTTAAACAGTTGTACAGGTATAAAGCTTTGAGACTAATCCACGAGAAGTTGGAAAATGAACAGAATTTCACGCAAACAAACTCGGAACGATCTTTTAAGTTCTTGGATCATAAATTGGCTTCGTTGGATGTGTTGTTCTGATCTATAGGGCGCTAGTGCTTGACTACTGTCGGCTCACTTGTGATGCTCGTCTTAATTTTGGTACTCTCTAACACTAACGTACAGTAATATAGTTATGGTGGTACAACAAAATTGCGATGAAAAGGCTTAAATGTTACCGAAAAGTAAAGTAATTAGCTATTGTCGCACTTTTAGCATTGAATGATTTTAATGGAAAGGTCAAAAACGGGTTGTAGTGCCAACTGACTTATTGCAAGTGACAGATCCGATTCTTCGTGACTGATCTTCAGGGTTAGTCGTATATTTTCTTCACCAGCGTAAAATGAAAAATTTGGTCATTGTGCTCGTTATAGGAGAAAATTGCCCTGAATCTGCTGACTGAGCTTAAGGCGATGTTACACAGAACAATTTTTAACGTTGTTGTGTTTAAAGGTGTTATCGTGTAACAGCGCGCGGCCATCTTTCACGAAGCAATTCAATATGTTGCGGCAACGCATGCCAGTCAAGTTTTTGATCTGTCTCCAATAACCTTGCAAAACATTGTCGCAATAAAATGTTGCGTTAAAAGTAGTCCCATGTAACATCACCTTTAGCCCTAACTAAAAGTTAATCAACTGGGTAGCCCGTACAACACAGGGGCACCCAACGAGCCAAATCAACCAAAAGCTGTAGAAAGGCTTTTTTAAGTACCTTGTGGTGTTTGAAGTCTGTTTAAAGTGATGTTTTCATAATCTAGAAGAAGTTCATCTGTTCGGATTCCCTAGCTGAAAGTTTAATTGCCCGAAAATGTTAGGGAACAAAATCTTTCTTTGAGAAAATGCAAGCTGAAATGAACTTTCCACGGGTTTTCTAGGGAAATATTTTCTTTCCGAAAATGCTAGCTGACGTTTTTGACTGCCAAAAACAGCAATTACGACCTTTTCGATAATCTCAAGGGGTATGATTTCCCAATTGCGAATCTTATAGCCCACGTTTTACTTACGAAAATCCGAGTGCACTCTTAAATCGACACCGAAAGCTCAAGGCGAATTACCCTCCACCGAACAGATATCTACCGAAACTTGTCGTCGGGTGCCCCTGACAACAGGCGTTTATTTAGCTTCGCGCTTGGCTAAATAAACGCCTGTTATGCTGGCAACCAACTAGGTTTTGAATGTGTGCGCGCTCGCTCACACGCACCTACGTACGTGCTATTGACAAAATGCAAAAATTCGTACTATTGACCGAAAAACTACCTTGAGATAAGTCTTGAGTGACGAACCATAAATGGAACTGCGCTTTATTCACCCAAGAAAAAAAGTGAATACCTTTAAGGAAAAATATTTTCCGGTTGAAGAATCATTAAATATCATAAAACAATTTTATGGTTTGGGCTTTCTTTTCAGTTTCTTAGCTTAAGAAGCCTGTCGAACCATCATTAAGGGAAAGATGACAATTTAAAGTCATTTTCGCATGGAAACCTTCACTAAACAACAGTATATTTTCGAGAGTGTACTGAGCTGTGCTGAACTACCAAAGGCAATCTTTATGAGCATTTCTTTAAAGCCTATGCGATGAGCAACAACGCTTTTCCTCCAACCTCGTTCTCAGGGCTGGGAACGAGGTTGCTTTTCCTCCAGTCATGAAAAGAGTACATTAAAACTCCCTTAAGAAATCAAAGAAAATTTGAAAATCTAAAATGACTTCAAAGGAATACGGCGATTTGTGGATCTTCTACTGATTTTATTTGTGACGCATGGTATCACAAAGCGACGAACACCTTTGGTCTGAAAAGCATTTGCAGGCAAGTAATCGCATTAATTTTCTGAATCAGTTTTGTCAGTGCATCACCAGCGCTTTGTGTCTATAACATCTATCAGAGAGTTTTCTTCAAAATTGTCTCCCAAAATTGCACCCACGTTGGGCACATACTAAACATAATGCTGAAATTCTCCATTTATTTTTAGAAAAAAAGAGACCCCTCCTCCCCCAAACGAACTAACACCTTTGGTCTGAAAAGGATGACCGAGGAGTTGAACCAGGGACTACCCAGAACAACACCAGCTAGTGGCTAGAGCGGGATTTGAACCCGGGGGGACCGCATTGAAATCCAGCGCCCCAAACCACTCGGGTATCTTAGGACGCGTGACGAGGACACGTGAATACGTATGCAAAATCTTCAAAGTGTTATGTTCGCTGTTCCCAGTTTGCTTTGTGGTAAGTAACACAAACTTATAGGTGGAGCACAAATCTCAATGCCCGAATTTTCGAACTTATGCTGACTCTTCGAAAATTCTCGCCCTTTTCATAGCGTATGTACCTCTTCGAAAACAAAAAGAATTCTTCTTCTATTGCTAAAAAGTAACTAGTAACAACTAAGGTCACATTTCGTGAAGAAAAACCCATTTTTTAATCTGGATTTCTGGCTGATGTCCTTAAAGTCTTCTAAACAGATGTCCCACCGAAACAAGTTGATGTATCATAGAGACTCTTGTACTTCGGCCATCGAAGTTTTATAAGAAAAACAACACATAAAGCGGTTATAAGCATCTATCGTTAACCTTGAGATTAACGATAGAATAAAATTTATTAACACAAGATTTAAGGCGTTTCGCGATTTGGTTGCTCTCTAAACCTGAATAAGGCAACAATATGATCAAATCTTTCTTTGGAACGGTAGAGATGAGGATGTTGGGCTTGACCCTGTTTTTCTTTAGAACATCGTTCATATTAAAATTGATTTTTCCTAGAGGGAACCCATTTTGAAGAAGGAGGTTTCGTAAATCCTTGAGACCGGATTGAAGCAACGAAGGAGTAGAGCAAATTCGGAAGCAACGATAAAACGACATCGGCAAAACGAAGCGACGACCACAGGATAGAAAAACTGAACGTTTCAAAGCGCTCTCCAAACAGGAACATACATCAGCTATTGCTGATCATATTATGACTACTGGACATAATATAAAATGGGATCATTTTGAAATCCTCGCGTCAGGAAAAACTGATTACCATTGCAAGATAAAAGAAACCTTCAATCTTGGACACAATAAATGGAACCTTTGGACAACCCCTCGAAAATTCGGGCATTGAGATTTGTGCTCCACCTACAAGTTTGAGTTACTTACCATAAAGCAAACTGGGAACAGCTAATATAACACTTTGAAGATTTTGCATACGTATTCACGTGTCCTCGTCACACGTCCTAACTAGTGTTTTATGTTTAGGGTATTTTAAACCTCTGATTTGTTTCAGAACCCTTTTGTACACATTTACCGCGGAAGCCGTCAAGTTTTCATCCAATTCAATTTCGTTCGTTTTTCTTTCCCATTCGTTCTGAGATTGTGCCAACCCGAAGGGTCCTATCCTAATTTGTAATTTGTAAAGCCTGATGTTTGTATTTTACCGTGTATAAATAAAGATGATGACGACGATCCTTATTTGTAAACTATGCATCGTTTGCACTTGTCTATTTCCTCTACGTTTCTCAAAACTTACTTCTTTTATGTTTTTTTACTTTTCCGTTTGACTAACTCCATACGATTTGGCTTGGAATGTTTAGCAGAGAAGGATTCTTCATACTCTCTTTCAGCCCGTTCCTTTGTTTGCTACCCGGGGGAGGGAGGCCTATACGAGGAGGCGCTTTTTGATTTTTTCGCTTTTGTATTGTTCACTTTTTTGGCCCCTCGTGCATGTAAGCTCCCTTCTTGAGAAAGGCCTTTAAGAAAGGTCTCTAGCAGGGGTTACCACTCGGATCTACCGGATTAGAGATAAAACACACAGCGCCAGCTTTAAATGTTAACTTCAGTAGTGAGAAGTTGTTGCTTTATTAATAAGTTGTAGGCTTTTACAGATTTACTGTTAAGATAGTTTTTCTTAATGGTGGTTCCAGACCCCTTTATGAAAAGTATATAAAAAGTTTTCAACAATTGTAACGGTCACTTTTGAAAGAGTATCATTGCCTAGCATACGAAACGTCAAGTCAGTATAAAATGCGTTGGTTTACCATGTTTATCTCCGCTGTTTGTGTTTTATCTCGGATCTACCGTATTCAGGATCATCATCATCATCATCATCTGTATCGACTGTAAGGCGTCTCCAATTGGCTCGGTCTTGGGCAGTGCGCACGATGCCATCTTCTGTGAAGTGCTTGTTGGAATTGGTCCATTCCTGGATTTGATTGGAAAAGGACTTTTGAGGTCTGCCTGGGGGGTCTTCTCCCGTGGCAGGGTTCATACAACGCGTAGATGTTGGCGGGTTCATCATTTTCTCAAGTTATGCGCAAAATGTGGCCAAGGAACTTGAGCTGTCGTGCATGAGACAGGTGCCAGTGAGATCGTAGATTCTGTCATTTGAGACTTTGTCCAGACGTTTGATGCTCAGCACGTAATTTATTCTTATTTCCTTTGTGACCAGGGAGCCCAGGTTTTATTAGCCCCTTGGTTTCTTCTGGGCTCCCTTGTCAGTTTGCTATTATTGTATTTATTTGTTTATTTTGATTAGTTGGCTAAATAAAGAACTGAACTGAACTGAATCCTACAACATGAGGTGGCGAAAGCATTTAATTTCGCGTTCATGTCTTTGGTGATTATCCAAA